>RCUC01154554.1:0-49812 GCA_003697995.1 Taxidea taxus jeffersonii
AAAAAAAAAAGAATGCTATTTTTCAGGCTTCTCCACATTTTTTCATGATAAGAAAACTGCATTTAATGCAAGGACCACCCCTACAGTAGAATTTTTCATTTTGAGTAGTCTATGAATTCTGAGACACTAAAATATGGTATCATCAAAAACAAAACAAAACATGGTATCATTATAAAATATGAATTAAATGATTAGTTATGGGGCGCCTGGGTGGCTCAGTGTGTTAAAGCCTCTGCCTTCGGCTCAGGTCATGATCTCAGGGTCCTGGGATCGAGCCCTGCATCAGGCTCTCTGCTCAGCGGGGAGCCTGCTTTTTCCTCTCTCTCTGTCTACGTGATCTCCGTCTGTCAAATAAATAAATAAAATCTTTTTAAAAAAAAGGAAAATAAAATAAATGATTAGTTATTAGAGCACTAAAATTATTTGACACCAAATGTCAAGGACTTGTTTATGGTATGCTTATCAGGGGTTACTATGCTACATACAAAAGTTATAAATGTAGTAAGATATAATAATTATTGCCTAAGACCTATTTCTGGAGAAGAAGAGATATGTAAATGTATACACAATGCAATGTGAAAATTACCATAAAAAGGATCTGTACAGAATGTTCTCTAGGTTCTTTTCCTACACGAGTCAAGACAAGATTTAGATGTTTCACTCAACGTGCAATCTGTTATTCCAAATGCACTCATTGTTTAGATACACTGTGTTGTCCCATATAGTAGCCATTAGGCAAATGTGGCTACTTAAATTAACCAATTAAAATTTAAATTTACAATTCAGATCCTCAGGTTCATAAGTCACATTTCAAGTACTCAATAGCCTTAAATTTATCAACTCAAAAATCTTACTGAAGTTTTGTTCCTAATTAAAATTGTAAAAACATTAAACTATGTATTAAAGGCAAGCTCCTGGCTGTTAATCTTGTGTACTGTTTCCTAATGAAGCCATAGCAAGTGAGTTAAATTACTTTTAGTACTGTCCTGCTTGTCACTGCATCTTAATACCTATCAAAGTGCCTGATACAAACTGAGCAAAAAATTTTTACTGAATGACAAATGGATAAACTAAATGAATAAATGAATGAACACTTTTGTTTTCTTCTTTGAGAGGCAGTCAAAGGAAAAGAAGCCTGGAGTCACCTGGTAAAGAGATTGCTGATGCCACCTACTACCTTTCTCTGATGCCACCTACTACCACCATTTCCAGGTTAGGAATAAACTACTGAGAATATAAAATTTTAAAAAAAATACTTATAAAAGATGAATGGGCTTTAGAGACAATGAGTTTAACTTTCTGCCTTCTCTGTATTTCTGTCTCCCTAGAAGATGGAGACAAAAATATGGGTAGGTTCACACAGCTCCTCAACAGCAGAACAGAACTTGAATACAAGTCTTACAGAGGAAAGACTCCTTTTACTGACCGAGAATCAACATGAAAACATTACTTTAAGTTATGACAGAGTGAAGCTCTTGTGCTTTATGAGATCATTGTATCACTACAGGGATTAAGATTTCAGAAGTAATTGAGGAGATCAATGAAATAATATATTGCAAAATAAGGATTTCTGATGTATCAGAAAGCCATTTTCACTCAAGTTTGTGAAGAAATTCAGGGTCACATTAAGGCAGTAACTTGTAACATGAAAAGTGTTTAAATAAACAGTTTATGGTAACAAAATCAGAGAAAAGCACCAATATCTTATTTCTTTACTTGGTTTTGAACATTAAAAAAAATTCTTATCTTTAATGCTGGTAAGTGCTTTTTTCTGCACAATGTGAAAATATGGATGACTCTTAGCCAACTATGTTTATGACAGAAAGCAATCATGTGTACAACTGAAGTTCATGCCAAAGTTGGTGACAGTGACACATAATCTTAAGACCAGTATCTAAGAGGAAATAAATTGGTCTTGTGATCCTAAACTTATAAAATAAGCACAACAGTTTCAAAGGGAGAAATTTGTTACTGTCTTTTGTGAGTACTTAATTAAGACCGTGAATATTGGGAAGCAGCATCATGCCATGGTAGGGTGAGCCATCTCAATATTCAGGGAAGGCCACACATTCCCAAATCTAAAATAAGTCAGTCACAGTGATGAAAAGTGCAGTGTAGGGAGTAGAGTCAACTCTGTAATAACATTGTCTGGTGACACATGGTGACTATTTATCATGGTGAGCACTCAGCAATGCACAGAACTATTGAATCACAACGCTGTACACCTGAAACTCATATAACATTGTACATCAAATATACTTCAGGAAAAAAAAACATAAGTAGCCATTTTCCTAATATTTTTTCATTTATGCAATTACCACTCAGTAGAAAGATGTCTCTTTTGCAGATGGCTTGGGTTACTATAAAAGAAGGCCATACAAAGGACTAGCTGTTCATCCTGCAGCAACTATTGCAGAAAATTAGGAAATCTGAGAGAGTGACTTGCACCAACTGGTTAAAAACTGGACAGTTATGAGGCACCTGGCTGGCTCAGCTGGTTAAATGTCCAACTCTTCATTTTGGCTCAGGTCATGATTTCAGGGTCCTGAGACTGAGGCCCAGTGTCTGCACTCAGCAAGGAGTCTCCTTGAGATTCTCCCACTCCCTTTCCTTTGCCCCTCCCCCTCTTGTGTGATTTCTAAAGAAATAAATAAAATCTTAAAAAAAGAACTTTAAAACACAACACAACAAGACAGTTACACTCCAGGGAGACAACAATGAAAAAGCAGGCTTTGTGCAGCAAGCCAGTAAGTAAGTTAAAGATGCAAAATGCCATATTAGAAGAAACAGTGCTTGTACCATGAAGAATTTAAACCCTAAATTTAGCCAGGAAAAAGATACTTTAAATAATGAAGCATGTATATTTGTACTAGACAGATCCCTGGAATAAGGTGATGGAAGGTGTCTCAGAGTTGGAGCATCTGATGTGCTATGCAAGAGTGAGGATCCTGGAAAGTACCAACTAGTACAAAAGCAAGGCACCGCTTCTAATCTGTCTGTAGGGAGGCTAACACATGAATGCCTACACCATTCTCCTTGCCAGAGACTGATTTACTCAGGCACAGGGGCAGAAAGCAAGAGAAAGGTCCCACCCATATTTCTGTGAGATCAAGACATCATAAAATAAGGATCTTCTGCCCAAAGTGGTGAACTGGGCTGTGTCATTAAGAACCATCTTATCCAGATCCCAGTATATATTTCCTGGCATTATGATTCAATCTTTTAACACATTAAGTTAACTTAATGAAGTATTTTTTTTTTTGCATTTGACATTCATATTTTACAACTGATAAACCTACATCAGCACATTGTCATCACCTAAAGTCCATGGCTTACACTAGGCTTCATTCTTGGTTTTGGACATTCCATGTGTTTGAGCAAACGTATAATGATGTGTCTACCATTACAGTATCATAGTGAGTAGTTTCACTGCCTGAAAGTCCTCTGTGCTTCATCTATTCATCCCTCCTTCCCCTTAACCTCTGGCAAATACTAATCTTTTTCCTATCCTCATAGTTTTACCTTTTCCTGAACGTCATACAGTTGGAATCATCTAGCATGTAGCCTTTTCAGATGGGCTTCCTTCACTTAATAGGAATATGTATTTAAGGTCCCTCCATGTTGTTTTATGCACTGATTGCTCATTTCCTTTTAGCTCTGAACAATATTCCACTATTTGGATGAACCACAGTTTATCCATTCACCTACTGAAGGGCATTTTGGTTGCTTTCCAGTTTTGGCAATTATGAATAAAGCTGCTCTAAACATCTGTGTGTGGGTTTTTTGTGTGGATATAATTTTTCACCTCCGGTGAGTAAAATACCAAGAAGCGGGACTGCTGGATTACATGGCGAGAGCGTAGTTTTGTAAGAAACTGCCAAACTGTCTTCCAAAGCGGCTGTACCATTTTGCCTTCCCACCAACAATGAATGAGAGCTCCTGTTGCTCCACATCCTCATCATCATTTGGTGCTGTCAGTGATCTGGATTTTGGCCATTCTGATAGATATGTAGTGGTATCTCATTGTTGTTTTCACTTGTATTATGATTCAATTTTCAGTGTCCCCTCGCTTAAGGATTTTTCCAAAAGTTAGAAATGTACAGAATGATCATTTCTCCAACCTAGAATATATTCTGAAGAATGCTTTGGATAATTAGCTATTGGAAAATGTTATCATGAGATATGGATAGGTTCCCTTATTTTCAAATGGAGAATTATTGCATGCTGCAACCATGCAAAAAAAAAATACACTGATATTAAATTTTCTGAATGTTACAGAAAGGGAAATTTACCAAGAATGCTAATATAAGCAATGTACTAAGACCACCACTGTGACATCTTATATGATATATACCATCTCTGAGTATAGGAAATTATGTTTGGGCTTTTGAAGGTAATCATATTTTCAAGACTTATCTTGCTTGTTTATTGTCTTATATTTATTATCTTACCCATTTTGTAGATAGAATACTATTCAAGGATAATCTTAAAATGTTGCCAGTTTCAACTTTTATTCCAACTTCTGATAAAAAATCAAAGTCTTTAAGGAAAAAAGATTGAAGACAAAACCCCACAGGGGGTTTCTTGCTGTTTAAATTGTAATGTGATATGTTGCTACAATTCTAATCACTAAATTAAAAAAAAAGAATGAATATGGGAACTTAAATTATATCTCAATACTGTAAAGTCAAAGTATCTCAAGCAGGCCCACAAATGAATGGATTGCTAACAATCCAACATTCTTCACCTCGTTTTTCCCCATGCAGGAGTTGTATAGTACCACTTACTAATCTCCACAGCCTGACAGATGAAGTAAAGGCTCCTAGCGCACAAAAGCCTTCCCACCAAATCTGTACTGCATTGCCACGACGCTTCGAGTACTCAAGGTTACACTTCAAACACGACATCAGAAACTAATGATGTACTATATGTTGGCTAACTGAATTTAAGTAAAAAAAAATACTACACTTCAAACTCAATGCTATGCTTCCACCTGCTACTTTCTCTTTTTTTAAATAAAACTTGAGACACACAAAATCAGACATAAAAATCAACCTCCAACTTTCTAAAGATCTTCAAGACATTAAATCATCTGCACTTGAGGTAAAAGACATGTTTACTTCCTGATCACACTTGAAATATCATCATGGACATTTCCACAGAATTATTTTATTTCGGCTAAATGAGAGAGCATGGTTTGCTCACGAATAACCTTGCGCATCTGAAGCTTGTTTAATTACGAATTCCTGCCCAGAGTGAGGATAAGTTTACTAATAATACGCATCGGCCATTTGCTGATTCTAGCCACATTACGGCTCAAACACTTCCATAAGCTGCCAGCACCGCACAAGGGCCGGTCGAGGTAAACGGAGAGCAGCACCCCGCTGCCGAGCGCGGGACTTACCCCGGTCCGTGTCGTATAGGAAGACGAAGCAATTCCACTCGTAGTGGTCCAGCAGGCTCAGGAGCGCGCCCCGTAAGGACGGCCGCAGCTGCAGCACGAACTGGCTCTCGCCCTCCGTGGGGAAACTGGGCGTGATGAGGGAGATGTGTAAGGCGCTGCAGAATGAGGTCAAGGTATGCACTGACCTCTTATCATAGAGTCCGAAAATCGCAAAAACTCCTCTAGAATACTGGGAACAGACTGAAAAAAAAAAAGAGAAAACCACACAACTATGAGCACTCTCAAAACTGTTGACTTCCACATCAACAGTCTATGAGGCTAAAAGAAGTCTGAATCATGGGGACATGTGGGAATGTAACGTCAGGAAAGAGTAAAACTGAAGTATATAATTAAGTCTGTTCTCAACAAAGGCATCCTCGCGCGCGCATCCATAGCCCTACACTGGGTGAGGTAACCCCGAGCCACAGGCATTCTTCTCAAGGAGCCAATCCAGACTTCCGGTGCAAGATGGCACCGCAAGACGGCGCCGCAGGAAGAGCTCGCGCTAGCCTGCGCTCGCCCCGCCCCCAACGTCTACACTGACCTGTACAGCCGCGCCTCCCGGAGGAGAACCGAGAGCCGGGGAGCCGCTCCTGCCCAGAAGCCAGGGGGACCCCAGGGAGAGGGGGACAGAGAAGAGGCACTGATACCCTCTGGTTGTTCGAGCACAGAGGGACCCGGGGCCGAGCCGTGTGCCCCGGGGCGGGGACAGACGGCCGGGTGTGAAGGAGCAACCGGCACAGAAAGGCCTCAGCCCTAGAACCCTGCCAAGCAGCGGGGGAGCTGCTGGAACCTCTCCAGCTCCAGAGGCTGGCGAGCGCCACTGTTTACACTGGCGTCCACCTGGCGAGCGCCTGGTGCTGACGGGAACCGGGTTCCGGGCTGTGCGGCCGGCCTGCTGCCTCCGCGAGCCCTGGCTCTAGCCCCAGATGCCCTCGGGCACAGGAAAAAAAACCCCGCCGTTTAAAAGAGCAACTAGCATACAAACGATCCAGCCTTAGAGCTCCACTGAACAGTGTGGGAAGCTGCTAGAACAACCCTGAGACAGAGGCTTGCGAGCCCCACGCTTTCACTTCCCCCTCCACCTTGATCCCACGGAGCAGGGTCGGGGCAGCTGGGCTGGCCTGCCGCCTCAGTGTGCCCCGCGCCCCTAGCCCACACCATTCTCAGGCGTCTCACCAACGAGGGCCCAGCGTGGCCCACCACAGGGCACCCCCAGCCAGCGGGATATGGTGAAAGAGGCGCCCAGCCGGCCTCGGGCTCCAGAAAGCTGCGGGCGCGTGCTTCCGCCCCTACCTGCTCCACCAGGGCACGCCCTACACCGCCCTATGCGGAGTTCCCGGGAGGGGCCGGCATCTGGCTTCACCAGCTTCAGCTTCTGCAGTACCCCCCCTCCCCTCCGGGGCACCCTCAGTGCAGACAGCGGGGGGACCACCGCAGCCAGTCCCCACTTCACCTGCAGCCATCCCACCAGCGACCCCCAGCACACAGAGTCTACACTGGGGACGACCTTACATGGGATCACTCCTTCAACTTTAGGAAAGGTAGTTGTTCGCCTAACTCACTGAAACAAACACACGAAGTCAAACAAAAGGAGAAGACAGAGGAATATGCTCCAAATGAAAGAACAAGAACTAAAATGAAACGGAGATAAACCATCTACCTAAATTCGTTACTGTGTGGCTTTTTTGTTTTTTGCAGGGGCAGTTGTCTTTTTTTTTTTTCTCACAACCTTAGAGTTCTCTAGAACCATGTTGGAAAACAAGTTAAGCTATCTGGAAAATCACTACTGGGATGCCCTGGATACTTGGCGGAATTGTGACGAACTGTGCAGCTTATAGGTAGGCTATAAAGCAAAGACAAGACAATTTCAAAACCCAACAGAACCAAGTCCTCTTACAGTAAGACAACCTGCGGTGAACAGTGCATAGCCTCCTGTCTTTCCTGTCTATGCTCCTAGTTGTTGCAAGGACAATGAGACAAATACATAAAGAGAAACAAACAAACAACACCTCTTCTCAAGATTCTTTCCTAGCATCATTTTGATCCCTCCTTCAGCATGACTGAATCCTAGTCCAAACTTGGGTAACTTTTTCTAATTTACCTTTTAAAGGATACAGGCTTGCATTAAAAAATACTTTTTCTGTTTAAGAAGGAAAGCATGACTAAATTCCAAATTCTTATAGTTTACCACATATGGTGAAAGGTCCCATTTTTCTTTGTCTTATACTGCTAGTTTAAATTGTCCTTAATTCTCTAAAATGTTGATGTTTTCTGATTTTGGTTACTACTTTTAATTGCTAAGTTTATAAAGAAGCCGAGGATGTTAGATAATCTAGAGGTATTAGGAGTAGTTCATTGTGATACAAAGAAATTAGATTTTGCTTTGTTGAAGCAATAATAGGCTCTTGAAAAAAAATTAATTATCCTAATAACATTTATATCCATATTCTACAATATCAGGTTTTAGGAAATTATGAGGCATAATTAAATAAGATAAATTAATAAAACCTGGCAGTGTTTCTTCTGTTCTTGTTTATTATACCTTTGAAATTGGGGATAGAGTCTGAGCAATATAATTATAGCAGAAGGTACCAATTAACAGAAAATGGATGCTTCTGGTCTTTTGTAGACAATATGCTCTAAGAGATATTATATAAGTTCTGGAAAAAGTAACACCTAACTAAGGGACCAGCATCTATATTCAAATGGACAAGACAAGGATAGACTAGACTTTAAAATAGAGGGGAATGACTGCAAACTCAGCTAACCAGTTTAAATCCTAGTGCTTTTACTTGTTAGCCAGGTGACCCTGGCTAAGTTATTTAATCTTAATTGTCTCAATTATAAATACATAATATGCCAAGGATTAAATAATGCATATAAAACCATGACCCTATACAGAAGATAATTAGTAAGTGGTAGATTTTTTTTTTTAAAGATTCTATTTATTTATTTGACAGACAGAGATCACAAGCAGGCAGAGAGGCAGGCAGAGAGAGAGGAGGAAGCTGACTCCCTGCAGAGCAGAGAGCCCATTGTAGGGCTTGATCCCAGGACTCTGGGATCATGACCTGAGCCAAAGGCAGAGGCTTTAACCCACTAAGCCACCCAGGCACCCCAGATTTTTTTTTGAAAGATTTTATTCATTTGAGAGAGAGACAGAGATAGAGAGAGAGAGCACAAGCAGGGAGTTGATGGAGAAGCAGGCTCCCCACTGAGCAGGGAGCCCAATGTGGGGTTCGACCTGAGGGCCCTGAGATCATGACCTGAGCCTAAGGCAGATGCGTAACTGACTGAGCCACCCAGGTGCCCTGTAAGTAGATTTTACAAAGAAATTCCATGAAGGAAGAACATCCAATTCTAAATCTATGCTCGCCCAGGAACTACAATTTGATCACCTAAGTAATCTGACCAACTGGGAGGCTTGTTCTGACAGGGAGACTGGCTGAAATTTTCTTTCAAGGTATAAGAAACAGCATGATGTAACATTTGGGTACCTGGGTTTCAATTCAATTCATTTCTGTAACTTAAGAGACCTTCTCTGATAAATCAAGTTGCTGGATCAGCTGGTAACCTTGCGAATGTTCCACCAAGGCTTTGGATGTATTTATGTGATTGCTGTACATTTAGTGTATAACCAGGAGTCCCTTGGCTCCCTTATAAAGTTTTCATATTGTCCTGTTCCCTTGATTTTCATGCAAGTTGAGGGCCCACTCTTAATCTTTAGTCAGCAAATAATCTTGTTCAAATAATTTTCGTTTCACTTTATTGAAAAAAGTTGAAGAGCTTCAGAACTCAAAACAAAGATACTGGCTTTCAGTTTGGTGCTGAACATACACACAGATTTTAGAAGTTGTTCAAGAAACTGTTAAACAGTGGGCACCTGGGTGGCACAGTTAGTTGGGTGTCTGACTGTGGATTAAGGCTTCAGTCATGGGATTAAGCCCCTTATTGGGCTCTGGGCTCAGCAGGGAGTCTGCTGGAGTTTCTCTCTCCCTCTCCCTTTGTCCCTCCCCCCAGGGTGAGCACACACACTCTTTTAAAAATAAATAAATGAATCTTTAAAAAAGAAAAGAAAATGTAAGCAAGTCATGTACTTTAAGATAGTTATACATATAATGTATTATAAGTATGTATAATTATAATATAATTATAACATGCATAATATAATTATGTAAATACTTAATTCTTTGTTACGGCATTTTAAAACCATACCTTTGTCAAGTTTTGGTTTCCAAACTCCATTTTGAGGAACCCCACAAGTTTCCTAAGGGGACTTCATTAGCTTTGCAGGAGAACCTTTGATGAGACAGGAAAAGGTGGCACCCCTTTCCCCCCCAAAAAGCCGAACAGCACTTCTGATTTCATCTATTTCAAATACTGAGCTGCTGCCAACATCAAATTTTATGTGCAAATAGTATTATGCTATTTAAGAAGGCCCAAAACAACTAATATACTCTATACAAAGTTCCTTGATTATTTTCTTTCCTACTGTGTTCTTTTCAATGTAATCATTATGACTTTCTACTACTCTGGTGCTTGCTATAGCATTTTAACTTAATTTACTCCACTTGTTCCTCAATAAACAGTATTTTCTGATATTTAATCATCTTCTGTCTGCTTTCTTCATTTGCATCATCATAAATATCCATCTAACTGCTCTTTTTCACAGCCATTTGTCATTCTCTTTCTAATACACTTATTTAGAAACTGTAAAAAGTCTTAGACTAATAACTCTGCTTTTGGCTGTATTTTGTCACTCACATTTTAGTTTCCCCTTGCAAATGTCCAGGTTTAGTAGTACTCATTTGATTTTTTTTTTTTTTTGGTCTGTTTAATCTAGAATTATATGCTTGGTAGGTGAGGGTTATTGGGTTTCCTATGTATGCGGATAGATGGTCAATCGAATATTCAATATTATCTCTATATGATCCCTTAGATAGTATTTTATTTGATCAACAGATTCCAATTTTAAAAGATAATTATTTCCAGATTTAGTACTAGAATCTAGCTTTTGCAAACACTCAAATCAAAATTCACTTGGTTATGTCTTATGACATCTATTGTTGCTTAGTATACAGATAATTATTCAAACAATGGAACTTCTTGAACTACCTGTATGCATACACAAATTAATGAAAATAAACTGTATCAGTTGTTCAGAAATGTATACATAAGAGGGGAGCAAGCTGAATTTTAATGTAATGCTTAGTCACTAACTAGATGCGATGATATTAGATGGATACATATTTTGGGATACAAACATTAATCAGGATAAGACTTCCAAGGAAATAATCCAATCAAAATTTTAAGCGCATATTCTATATTCTGCTTCACTAATGAGATCACTCAGATCATGTTATTATGTAAATAAACACATAATATAAACACATCGTAATAATTCATTCATCTTTTACCTGACGGTGTCAGTTAATTAGACCTGTCTTTTCATCAGGTAGTCACCTCATTTTGTTCCAGGTGCCACACTCCAGATGCCAAGCCAAGTCAATTTGTCATATAATTTGTGATGATTTATAGCCCTCCATCACATGTAAATCAAATGACGTTTGATTTACATCAAATCAAACTTAGCTTAGCTATGTTTCTCAAGTAATGGGACATAAGTCCAAGCGATATGCTGAATTTCACGCGACCACCACTGTACGGGTAGGAAGAGCACAGGCCAGTGCTCCCATCTGCTGCCCTTCCCTTTCTCCTGCCTCTGCAGGCTTCCTCTGTCCTATAGGACTTCCGTAAATAAGCCCAGCTGTCCTTAATTTTATAAAACACAGAACCTTCTACAACTACCACTTCTTACCTTCCTACCCTTCTCCAGGCACTTTTGTTGACAAGGTTTTCTACTTACACTGTTTTCCAACTCATTTGATTTGGCTCGTCTACTTCCCAGCCACCAGAACCACTCTCATCAAGTGTGCTGATGACCAACTACATCCTAAATCCAACATCCTTAATCTCCCATCTTACTGGAGTTCTCTGCTGGGTTTGGAACTTTAGATGTCTGCTGGGCTGCAAACCCAACCACTTCCTATTTCTACTATGCCACTCCAGGTACTTCTGTTAATAACCCAGCCCTGTGAGGGTGCCTGCCAGATCAGTCATGGAGCATGGGACTCTCAACCTCAGGGTCATGAGGCCAAGCCCCATGTTGGATGTGTAGCCTACAAAAAACAAAACAAAACAAAACTATATATCTGTATATCTATCTATCTCCAGCCTTGTAGATATTTGAATTTGCATGATTAAGCTATCCATTTTTCAACATAAACAGAACTGTTTCCTGGTTTGGGTAAACTGTACAAAGCAGTGTAAAAAGTGTTTGTTGGTGTTATAATTAATCTGTAGTAGAAAGAATGTACTGCAAAAAAAAAAAAAAGTAGATTTAACACTGCCACTCATTGTTTCATTCAACAAATGCTTATATACTGCCTAATTTATTCCAGCCACTGGGTTAAGCATTTCTAACAAAATACAATTAATTCAGTGTTTTCCACTGAGAAGAGGTTCACATTCTAAGTGGCCAGATACAAACTGATACTTCAGGACAGTGAACTCAGTAAGTTATAGGTAGAGGTTATGAGGAAGCACAGAGTAGTTCTTAGCTTAGCCCATAGGCCATAAGGCAGGATTGAAGGAAATGTTACTTGTCTATGGAGGTTAGGTTTGAATAGTGATTAAAGATACAGAAATCAACAAGTAGGTGGCCAATATTTCTATTTCTTATTAAAGATCATATTTAAACTACATCAAAGACAAATAATATCTAGAAATGTTAGGGAAACAAATATATGCCAGTTGCTTGGATATAAACGTAGTGGTGGGAGGCCAGAGTCACTATATGGCATTTGGTTATTAGGTACTTAAAAAAAACCAAAAACCTATAACCAAAACATCAAAATGCTATGCCCTCTGCAAACATGTACTACAGAGATCCTGTTATCGGATGTACCAATTTCTTTCTTTAAAATTTTTTGAATATTTTATTTATTTGAAGAGTCCCTGAAAGCTTGTGAACCAGAGGAGGGGCAGAGGGAGAGGGAGAAGCAGACTCTCCACTGAGCAAGGAGCCAAATGCAGGACTCAATCCCAGGACCCTGAGATCATGACCTGAGCCAAAGGCAGATGCTTAATAGTCTGAGCCACCCAAATGCCCCTGGACATACCAACTTCTAAAAGATAATCCTAGAATATAAGTAAGAGTAAATTCCCAATAATAAATTTTTAGGTTCATTATCCTAGCAACAACTGGATTAGATACCAATAAGATGTGGTCTTCATTAACAATGTAATGCTAAATTTGTCTTCAAGGAAACATGACTACAGAGTGATATATATTTATCGTCTGAGTGAGAGACAGAGACAGAGAGAGAGAGGATAGGAGAAATATGAGCATGTTTACTGGTTGAAGAATGGATCAATCAGAGAAGGAGAAAGGATACAGAAGAGAAAGGGGTAATAATTTAAAAAGGTCCAGAAGGACAGAATGTATTGGGCTAAGGGCACATACAAAGTTGGCCTTGAATGAGATGAGCAGGTACAGGGAGGGTACTTCATTCCATGGAGTTCACAGATTAAAAGATAAGCTAAGATGAAGGTTGATAGTTTTCTACTTGCATCAGTATGAGAGGCAAGGTTGCAACAGTGAGATCCCATAAACCTGTCTAAGAGTGGCACATGCTACAAATATTTGCAGAGGGTGGGAGAGGAAGCCAAGAGCACACAAAATATCTTACAAACTACATGATAATAAGGAACCCTTCCTATTTTAGCCACAACAATATCTAACCTAACACAACACAGCACGTGGGCCATGGTAAGTGCCCTGTAAAACCTTACTGAGTGGAATGACAAAACAAAGTGAAAGATTTAATGAATATTGACAGAAGACAAAATATGGAAATATGCACTAGAGGTGGCATCAATTTAGAAATTCATGATTTCCTTCAGGCACAGCATGAGAAGAGTAGCCAAAGGGAATAATAATGAGGAGTTTACAACTTTCCTCCTTGAAGCAAAATCTTCTCTTGGCTTACCCAACAGCACACTTTCCTACATTTCCTCTTATTTGAACACCTGTTCTCAGTTTCCTGGCTTGCATCTTCCTGTCTGACCAATCTTTAAGTAATGAAAGAGCACTTCTTCTACACTCTTTAGATAATGTCATCTATTTCTAGGACTTCAAATATCATTCATGTGCCAAGAATGCCCTGATTAATAACTTCAGCTTTGTTCGTTCAGACCCAAACATCATCATTTGACATCTCTCCTTTGTTGTCTTTTTGGCACCTGAGACCCAGCTGGGCCAAATAGGACCCTTTATTTTTCTTGCAGAATCTTGTGTCTGTTTTCCCCCTTCCAAATAAAAAGCATGACCATCTATGAAAGTATTATTGATTTTTACCTTCCTTCTACTCCACATTGAAATCATGACAAATTTTGATGGTGTCATCTCTAAAATATCTAAAATATATCAAAATCTACTCACTCCTCCGTATCCCTATTATGCTGCCACTGTCCTGGCCAGTCTACTAGTAAAGTCTCCAGACTGTACTTCCTGTTCCCAGTTTTATTCCTTCCTAATCATTGCCCACTCAGCAGAGAGTGTGGTAAGATGGCACTCCATCCCTACTTAAAGTTCCAGTGGCTTTTCATCCAATTTAACTAATTCCGTGTGGCCTTAAAAGCTCTAAGGATTTTGTCTTCCCTAAACTCATCGACCATTGTCCCCCCTCAGCTACTAGACTCTCCCTTTTTCTGTTACTTAAATACACCTTCTCATGCACTTTAGGGCCTTGGCTCTAACTGCTCTCTCTGGCCTGACTGTCCCTTGGCTGCACCTCCCACCATTCTGTCCCAGTGAAAATGTCAACTCCCTAACAACCTCTCCCTGACTCCTCTAGGAAATGAGGTTCCCCCAGCTCCAGTCACTCTCCTGCTCGTGACCTTGTTTTATTTTGTGCCTAACCCTTACCACTATTTGAAATTATCTTACGTGCTCACTTCGGCAGCACATATACTGAAATTATCTTACTTATTTGATGGCTTATTTACTTCTTTTCTTCAGGATGTCAGGAGTTCTGCAAGAAGAGGGAATCTGACAGCCCTTCCACTGAGGCAACCTCAGGCTCTGGAACGGGCATATGGAAAGTGCTCCCTGAATGTTTGGGGAGAGAATGAAATGGTCTCTGGTAAAGGCAATAAGGACAGAAGAGAAACTGGGAGAGTGTGGAGTGACTGGCCGGTAACCACAAAAATCTACTTCCTTGTTGCTGAGTTGACTGTGGAAGCTAAGTTCCCCCACCCCACAGTCTAGGTAACTTACTTTTGATCTCTAGGGGCACCCTCCCTTCCCTTTTGACTGGATATCCGCTCACCATTAGTTTTTTGTTTAAAAGGTTATTTATTGGGCACCTGGGTGGCTCAGTTAGTTAAGCTGCTGCCTTCAGCTCAGGTCATGATCCCAAGTTCCTGGGATCGAGTCCCCCATCAGGCTCTCTGCTCAGCGGGGAGCCTGCTTCCCCCCCCCCTTCTCTGCCTGCCTCTTTGCCTACTTCTGATCTCTCTCTCTCTGTCAAATAAATAAATAAAATCTTTTAAAAATAATAAAAAATAAAAGATTATTTATTTATTTGACACAGAGAGAAAAAATACTGAGGGGGGAACACAAGCAGGGTGGGTAGTAGAGGAAGAAGCAAGCCTCCCGCTGAACAGGGAGCTTGATGCAGAGCTCGATCCCAGGACCCTGGGATCACGACCTGAGCCAAAGGCAGATGCTTAATGACTGAGCCACGCAGGTGCCCCTCACCATTTGATTTTATTTAAAGATTAGTTCCTGAAAACTGCCTGCTATTATGACATAGACATTTCATGATTCCTTATAAGGAAAATAATTATAATCTTAACTACACATTAATTTTTTTAAACAATTTAACATTTGGGTAATGAGACAGTTCTCTCACCATTGACAAAATCATCTATATTTTATGCTTTCATCATGGTGATGTTCTATTATCATTTCTATACACTTAATTCTGACTTGGCTGGAATATGGTGAGGCGGGGAGTCCCTCCAGCACAGCGGAGCCTGAGCTGTGCCTGAGCTCACCTCTCACCACACAGCAGCCTGGCCCTCGCCTGTCCTGGTACTGTTGTCATCCTGTGTCTACCTAATTTCTACCTTTTTATTTTTTATTATTTTTTTTTTAGAATCCTGCCATGTATCCTTCTTCTAAAAGACATCTTGTCACATATCTGGATTTTTAAAATAATGTCTCTTAAAATGCCATCAGTCTATTGGGAAACCTTACAAAGTCAGGACATACTAGTTAAGCATCTTCCCTCTTTCTCTGATTATTTGATATGAAAATGATGAACCCCTCATATCTGGGTTTGAAAAGGCTCAGTCAGATGGTGGATAGAGCATGCTGGGCCCGGAATTCATTAATTTATGCCCTTAAGGCATTATAATAGATTATTAATATGTAAAAGCTAATTTTCTTAGACTT
The DNA here is from genome assembly GCA_003697995.1 of Taxidea taxus jeffersonii. Taxonomy (NCBI): domain Eukaryota; kingdom Metazoa; phylum Chordata; class Mammalia; order Carnivora; family Mustelidae; genus Taxidea; species Taxidea taxus. The sequence goes on from RCUC01154554.1 coordinate 15,969, forward strand.
GTAAGTGGTAGTTAGCTACAGTACATAAAGTTACTGAAGCTAATCACTATAAATGACAAGTTGAAATGCAAATACCACAAAAATATTTCACTTTAATTCTATCACAATTAAGTACTTCCACTTTCTCGGATGTCTTCTCTGAAGATGCTTCTGGACAATGCCATCAAAGACCACAATGAGACATAATCACTTGCACAGCCCTCACATGCTCCCCCTTCAGCTTTGTGACATCTCAGCTAGAAAGCATATTTCAATTCTAAATTAAACTAATTGAGAGCTCAGTAAAAATATACAGGCTTGTTTGCACATTTCTTTCCAGAGTCAGGCCATCATAATGGAAACACATGGCTCATTTTGCTTCCAAGGCCTATAAAGGAATAAGCAGAAGGCTATTTGCAACACTCAGCACAAGAAGCAAGGCTCCATTCTGTGTAAAACTGGCTGTCCTAGCAGTAATCTGGGTGCTGTGAACATCATATGATTCTTTTATACTCCTAATATATAACCATAAGGACTCCAACAAGTAAGTCTTTAGAAGGAAAGAAGTTGAGAGTAGAGGAAGAAACCAATTCCAAAGGGCATCTAAATCCTAACAGGTGTGTTTGGTTCTTCACTTGTCAACTTCCAGCCATAGAGAAGACTGAGGGGGCCAAGATACCCAGTTCAGTACTGAAGGATTTGGAACATAGTTTCACCTCTAAGTGGCTCCTTAATGGAAACATTTGCTTCATCTCTGTATTTTATACTATATAACTGAGAGGCATAATTGCAGCAGAGTTTTTTGTGAGCTCGAGAAACTTCTTCAAGAGTAAATAATATGCTGAAAGCTTTTCTTCATCAGAGGAGACACAGCTCTCTTTCTGAAAATCATTTCAATACATCATGGATGTGGATAACCTCAATTAAACATGGAACGGAATAATATCTGACAGCTACTGGAGTGGGGTTCAGAAACAACTGTTCTCATGAATATGGTGCTTCCCCAGTAGAATAACTGGAGTGTCATTCCTTGCTCTGGGTGCAGAATTTTGACATGTGTTTCATGTCTGTCTGTACTACCAGGACATAACAGCAAGGACTAACCGCTTCTGTCATCCTGCTTTTCCATCTCCAGCATTCCGCATAATGCTTGGCACAGAGTTGGTGGTCAATAAATATTTGCTGAATGAATAGCTAAATGAATAGAGGCAAAGTGGGGTTGTATGTGAAAGGCATTCGAGATCTGTGAAGCTATTTGGCCTAATCTTTTAAGTGGAACAAACAGCTATCGAAAGCAAATCTAACATGTAAAATTGTGTTTTGATCAAAGAAGACAATGCCCCGTTGTATAAGATGGGACAATTTAGCAAAGAGAATTTACATTCGACTTCCTTGGAAGTCACAGCTTATAAACTGGTAATGGGACTCCCTGCTCTGTGCTTTAGGCTAAAGCTCCACACCCAGTGTTCTAGAGCCACATCCAGAGCACGGAGAAGACATCCAGGGAGCTAGCTGGGCAAGGGGATGGGAAGAAAACCCAACAACTAGTGAGTATCTACTGTGTGTCTGGTTCTGCAATAGTCATTGTGTATGCATGACCTCACTCAAACTTCACAGCAGGCCTATAAGGTAGGTATTATTCTCCCCATTTTTCTTTTTCATTGTTGAAAATGGAATTTGGTAAAGTTATGCAACTTGTATAAGTTTATACATCTAAGCGGGGAAAGGGCAATTTTTAGCCCAGGTCTGATCCCAAAGTTCATTCTACTCTACCCCTTGAAGGAAAATGAGTGGTTAGACATTTCCTCTGTCTTGCTCTGCTTACGACGTTTGGGCCATTACACCTTGATTGCTAGTGGAAAAGGCAATATAAGAATACGTATACTTTATGGAAATCGGAGGTCTTAAAGGATTATGGAAAATTGCTTTCTCTTAAAAAGCCACCTCTTAAAAAAAAAAAAAGCCACCTCTTAAAGCAAATCAAACTTCAGCTGTCATTTAAAAAGGACAAATACACATATAACTCAGACAAATAAGATTATAGTATCCAATGCTTCTTATGCTTTTTTGGGGGGGGCGGGTAATTGTGTCTTTCTAAAATGCACTGCATAAAATCTTGGGAGAGAATTTACAGGTAACCATGGCTAGATGGAAATACTGAACAATTGCATGGTGTAATTTCTGTGTATATAAAAATAGATACTATTTTTATACTATGTATAGTGTATATAGATATACACTATATATAGATCTATACTATATATCTCACAACATATAATTAAACCAGCTGTTTTATGATTTTTTACTAATGTCTGACTTCTGGTTCTAATTTTATATTCTAGAATGGGGAAACCTTTATGTTGTGATATATTATTTTGTCTATATCCAAATTTCAAAAAACAATCGTCAGATATTGGGGCCATACATGAAGAAGGAAAATACAAAATAGAAATAATGAACCACCCTGGCTACTTTGTCAAGGTTACATTTTTAAGCTTTTTGAATGCTCAGAACTTTTTCCAGAGATTTCATAGTTAAATACACCCTGGTTTATAAAGCCCTTTACTTCATCCTTCTAAATTATTAGGGCATTATAGAATAGAATGATGTCTAATAAAAACACTATTTCATTCCCTATGCTGTTAAACCATGATTCACTATTCAAAGAACACTATTAATAATTTGTTCTGACTGCATGTGTGTGCGTGTGTGTGTGTGTGTGTGTGAGAGAGAGAGAGAGAGATAGAGATGAAAACAGAAAACACTTTTGGGTTTTGAGAAATAATAGAATATGACTTGGTGCAACAATAATCACTATAATCACAGTCCTTTTAAAAGCATCAAAACTTGAGTACATGTTTCCCTGCTTTTACATTAAAATAGCATTTTTTCCTATTAACTTTTCTTAGAATAGTTAAAAATCTCTTATGGCCAAGAAAACCAGATTTTATATTAGAACACAGACTTTTGGAAAAAAAATTGAAATTTATGTACATCTGTTTCTTAACAAATAAAATGAAGAGCTTATTCACTCTATCCAAGGGAAAGGCAATTATGCAATATAAAGTTTTGTTATATATATAAAGTAATTAATGCCAAGTGTTGAAGAGATCGTTGGAGGAAGTCATCAAGAGGATGTGACCAATGGTTGACCCATGAGCTGGTCCTGGGGGAGATCAGAAATTCCTCACCCCCTCCCTGTCCTTGGAATATGTGTTCCACTTGCCATCCCTGCTCCCTGGAGCTGCCCCAAGAACATGACCTTGAGACAGTGATGTGGTGTCAAGAGTGTCTGAACAGTATACGTGACTGAACCCACTACAGAAACCTTTAAGATTCTGGAAGGCAGGTGGGAATATCTGTTTATCTGTGGACACCCAAGACAAGCCTCATAGGTACATTCCCTTGCTCATTAACCCTCCACTCACCAATCTGGAATGGTCTGCCCTTTTCTTTTCTTTCTCCTTTTTTCCCCCTTGTATTGTTTCTTTAAAAAATTTTTATTATTGAAGTCTGCTTCTTTCTTCTGTTTCTCCCTGCCCTCCATGTCCAAGGGCAGGCTGCAGATGACAGCCAAGAGGCTCCTAAGGGGTCTGCAAACCAACAGAGATCAACGGATAGAGACACCATGGATATCCTAGATTATGGAATTTCATGGCTATCTATCGAAGTAGAATATCTCATTTTACAGAGGAGGAAAGTGAATCCTCAAGGTATATGGTCACTGACCAAGGCCTTGAGATACTAAGTAAAGCAGACCTCCTTGGCTTAGACAGAAAGTAAAGATAAAAAGCCCATTCAAATGAGAGGAAAAACCCAATAGTAAGATCCTACCAATAAATTAATAGAGGTTTAAAATTTATAGAGCAAGGATGAGATCTGTGAGCAAGGAAAGAATATGCTATCCTGTGTGCCAGTAGCATTTCAACCCTGTTTCATGAAATTGTTGTGCTCAGCAAGTATGACAAATACTTCTGCAGACTTTCATTATGGGTCTGAGCACATTTTAATTACTCAAATATTTAATCAGTAGTGCTTTCATGCTATATAAACTGTTCTTTTTCCTCTAACGATTAAGACAAATGAGTTGTTTGTGTCATCTAGTCACTTACAGGCAGATAAACATACAAGCCATTGTCCACTATGTATTGCAACTTTAGGCAGATTTTTGTTTTGCAACTTGGTTTTTCTTTTCCTTTTTTCTTTCTTTTTTATATAATAGTCACAAACATTATGGGATAAAGTTTCTAAGGATTTAATCTAAAAGCTAGTTGTTTTGAATACTATTTTGTGTTTGAGTAGCTATATATTAAATCAGCATATTAATTACTCATTTGTATAGTGTGTTTCAGGTCCTTTGTTAAAAGCTGAGACAATAAAACTAAGTAAAATATATTCCATAACTTAGGGAATATGCAAATGAGAACTTTATGTGATAGCATTTAACCCCACCAAGGCTAGAATATTTATTTCAACAATATTGAGCATTGGTTCTGAGCTGGGCAATGTGCTAAGTGGTAGGGGAGTCCCAGTAAATAATTCACATATGATCTCTACTCTTAAATTGAACAAATGGTGACAAGTGGAATAAAGCTTTTATTTATTTATTTATTTTTTTAAAAGATTTTATTTATTTATTTGACAGACAGAGATCACACAAGCAGGCAGAGAGGCAGGCAGAGAGGGGAGGGGAGAAGCAGGCTCCCTGCCGAGCAGAGAGCCCGATGCGGGACTCGATCCCAGGACCCTGGGATCATGACCCGAGCTGAAGGCAGCGGCTTAACCCACTGAGCCACCCAGGCATCCCGAATAAATGCTTTTAAAAGGGGAGGAGGAGTAAGGATGCTCTGAGGATATGTGTTCAATTGGAGTGTTAACTAGGAGTACAGCACTCACAAGTAGGGAAACACATTTTCAGGTACAATAGCTGGAAACTACAAAGAGATATAAAGAAACCGAAGATGATTTTGTTTGGTGCCTAGAGAGGGCAGGGAAATGATGAGTGAGCAATGAGGCTGAAGAGGAATAGAGAGCCAGGTCTTAGAGAACACTGTAACGGGAGTATGGATTTGGGACTTCATTCTAAGGTGGATGGGAAGCCACCTTCCTGTTCTGAGGCATACAGGCAGAATAATCTAATCTGTGATTTTAGAAGGCTAGCTGCTGTGTGGGCTAGTAATAGATCCTGGTGAACTTGAGAACCAGTACTATAGTAAGGCAGGGAAAAACTGTTGCTAGGTTAGAATTCTGGATCCGCGAGGATGGAGAGAAATGCATGGACTCAAGACATAATGTAGCAAGTAGAAGTGATAGACTTTGGTGATTAATTATACCTGATTTTGAGGCAAAATTCATGTCTCAGTCTCTCACTAAAGCACCAGCTGAATGCTGTCTGTTGTGTTCACCAAGGTGGAGCAAAGCTATAAGGGCTAGTGAGTCCAGCTTTGGACAGCCTGAAGTTGAGATGCTTGCAGAAATTTCTATCTCCAACTTTGGATGTGCATACTCAATGAGGCAACTGGGCAGATATATTCAAAGCTGGAGACAGAAATTTTGGATTTATAAAAAATAAATGGCCTCTGAATTCAGAGGAGCAGACACAAACTTTTAGGAGAAGCACTTAGAGTGTGGCTAGCAAAGAAACCTTAGCAAGAAAGGCATTGAGAATAAGGACAAAACCAGTATAATGTCATCTCATGGAATCCAGAACAAAAGCACTTCACAAACAGAGAGGGTGTCATTAGTATCAAATGCTGCAGGGGGCATCAAGAAGGAGAAAAACACAAGTCATTGGAAACCAAAGAAAAACCAAGTAATGGGAATAAAAAATTCTTGAAGATACAAAGAATAGATCAAGCCCATATTGCGGAGGAGTCTATTAACATCTATTTGCAGATAAACTAGTTTCATACATGCATCACATACATGTGTGGTCTTCTCACTTCCATCCCTGTATGCCATATAGAAATATGGTATCTTACCTAGAGCAGCATTCCCTCCAATAGCGCCGTGCTGAAGATACCATTGGATATGATTGTTTGCTGAGACTTTGACAACTCTGTAACAATGGGATGCAAATGTATGAAGCTGGATGGACTCTTTGAAACATACAATGATGCTACCCTTCAGGGTAGTTTGCCCATGTTCTGAATTTACTCTTAGACATTGACTTACGCACAAGAAAGGAGACAATATGAAGCCTAAGCTATAGAGAAGATGTTTAAATGTGGAATATACAATCTGGACACTTGGACATATCAGCTGAGATAACAAAGGTGAACTTGATACATAAATTATAAAGTAACTATGTGATTAATAGAGAGAATGAGGCAGATGTTAGTCATTCTTTTCGGCTGCCTGATCTCTGAAATGCTTGTCTGTGTTCTGGGAATTCATCGCCTTGTGAGTCTTGGAGCCTGAAAATGCCACATATTGTTTTCCCAGCATCCCTGGCAACTAAGCTGTGGACTCATGTGCCAATGATCAACTTACTTCCCTTAGTTCCAAACCTACTTTTCTTTTTGCATAATATTGGCTCTGTATCCTGCTTTGTGATGCTGGATCCTGTTAACATTCTCCTTTGCTGGATGGTGGGATGCAAGCCTTCATCAACAGAAGGCACTAGGATTAACCTATCAAGGGATGATGAGCAGACTTTCCTTTGGCCTGTGGTCCTACTTTGTTATTTTTCTATGCAGGGGTCCTGAGAAGCTCCAACCATATCCCAGGCCACACTGTCCCTTGGAGAGCCTTCCAAGCATCTCCACACCACCAGAACTCTCCAGAAACACATGGCTACTGCTATAGACCCACACCCCCTCCAAAGAGTGGCAGCTTTGAATGCTTCCAGAGATCCGATTCTGCTGCTTTACATCCTTGACCCACAGATGTGTTCTCGCCACTTATGGAAACCAGCACTGTCCTGAGACCTCCAGCAAGTTCCTCTGCAGCCTGCAATTTCCCATGGTAGCTATACTCGCTTTGAAGACGTCAATTTCAACCTTGGCAAGGCACCTTCTCCTAGTCTCTAATTCTTATTGTTTGCTCTTCCTCAGCCTTAGGACTGTAGCTATTCTTTTGCACTTGATAATTCAGGACACCTTAGAGTCCTCTTGCATGCCTTTTAGGACTTAATTTTCTTCTCCTAACAATTCTTTATATTAATTCCCTCTGCAAATAAACTGTGGTTTGGGATTCATGATTAATACAGGTCAGGATCAGGATTCTGCCAATCCATGTAGGCATTAATGATGTGTAGAAGGAGCAACCACAGGATGCTGACTTTGGTGACAGGTTTTAGTCCCAGCAAGTTTCTGCTGCAAGAGACTGTATGCTGTGTAATGGCACATTTTTCCTCACTGGACCATTTTGTGCTCCATGCAGGCAATGGTCATGTCTTATTCTCCTAAATCTGGGTAATCAGGTTTCCTGGCAGTTCTGGAAAGTAACTTAGTAACTTTTAAAGGAATCCTTCTTTGACTTAAAAGAGCTAGAATTTCTATTTCTGTTTCTTGCTATCAAGAAGACTTAAAAATAGCGAATATTTGAGCGCTTAAATTGTTCAAGCACTCTTCTAATCACTCTCTATATTATCACATTTAATCCTCATACATATCCCACAAAGTATCAATTATTCACATATTATAAATGAGGAAACTATAGATCAGAAAGGAGAGATCTATCCAAGTTTGCAGAAATGAGTAGGAGAGGTGATAGCCAAATCCAGATACTGATTTCCAAAAGTGGTGCTCTTAAGTGTACCTGCAGACGTCCTGTTTATTATTTTTGGGACAACAGTGTGATCAAATATGGAGTTCTATCTTTCTCCAGTGATATATTAATTATATCTGACTATCAAGCTAGGCAGAAAAATCTACTTCTGTATCATTAGTGTTCAGACCCAGAGCTCAAATTTTATTGAGCTTTGGGGCTAAACTGGGTCAACTATTTTCCTGAGTATCTTTTTCTGATCATTTCCTACTTATTTCTCATAGTTCTATAAAAAACTGATGATGTTGGGAAGTCTGGATAATTATTAGTTTTCTGTCCAGTGAATGGTCCAGATTAGGGAGGAGGAGGGAGTTAGGGTTGAGGTTAATCTCTACTAAAATCAAGGGAATAATTTCCCTTAGAATTTATACATCTTAACTTTCTCATTTGCCCTTTGAACATCATGTTATTAACTTATTTCAAATGCTGGCCAATCACTAGTTTTCATTAGATATGTTGATATATTTTATTCTTGAAAATAGCAAAATTTATGTTTCCATTTTAAAAGTGTAATGATATAATTCAGTACGTCATTCTTTAAGGATATTAGTTCAAAAGGCAGCTTAAGAAAGCTAAATGCTCAGTCTCTGGACCATTTTAGAAAAAGGCATGGTTTAAACAATTTAAAGAGCCCATTACACTCAGCCACATTTTAAAAATTGCATAATTTGATTAAATTGACATTTAAATGTCAAGTACTTTCCCAGCATTTCCTTTCTCATGATTGCTCACTGCTGAGACGTTTGTGAGTAATTAGGAAGATTTTCTCCCCCTCTTTCTTTTTTCATCCTTCTATCTGTTCAACCTTATTCATTGACAGATTCCAGGGTCCAGTTTTGTTTTTGTTTTTGTTTTTGTTTTTTCCTGGAATTGAATTGCAGAATCACCATAACTGAGCTTTTATAGCTCTAGAAGTTTTAATGTTTAAGTGAAAAATCATATAAAATATTCATTTAAATAAGTTGATTTATAGAAGTGACAAATCAAACTGTGTGATTATGTTTGGTGGTGATATGATTTCATTATTAAAGGAGGTTAAAAAAGCATGCAAATTTGGTTGAAAAGTTTAAATTTTTAAATATTTACTTGAATGTTTAGCTTTCCATGTGTGTCATTCAATGGATACATAGTATACATAGGATATCCTCATAATACACATAGACTGTACACAGCTATAACTAAATTGACATACAATTGCAAGGAAAATACAAATTAAAGGATACTATTTTAACTTTTGAAATTAGAGAAGATTTTAAAGAAAGAACAGTCAATACTGGTAAAGGCATAAGGAGACAGGAACTTCTGTTTACTGCTGATGGAAACAGAAATTGGTGTAGCCTGTAAGGAACACAAGATATTTTGGAGTGCCTGGGCAGCTCAGCCGGTTAAGTGTCTGACCTTGGCTCAGTTCATGATCCTAGGGTTCTGGGATCCAGCCCCACGCTCAGCAGAGAGTCTGCCTGTCTCTTTCCCTCTGCTCCTGCCCCTGCTCGTGCTCACTCCATCTCTCTCTCAAAAGAATAAATAAATCTTAAAAAAAAAAAGGAACACAGGATATAAATACCTATGAATATGAACAATCTTAAAATCTTACACCAGGTAGCTTCTAGTAAGTAGCCTCTAGGAAGTGATCTGCAAAGACGAGTACATAGGGGTGTCTCATCTCAATAATACAGTAGTAGAAAGAAATTAGAAACTTCCAAACATCACAGTATTGAAAGATTTCACAGTATTATTTCAAATTAAGAAAGGCAGTGGAAGAATATATGCCAAGACATCAAGACAAGTTGTCTTTGAGCAATGGGTAGAGGAAATTCGTATGTATTCTTTTGTAATTTCAAGCTTATAGCAAGTTGACTAGTATTGACATTCGTTATCTTGACAATTAGGGGAAAGTTAGCTTTATTTTGAATGCAGGAAGAGAACAACAACTGGCTCTTCCACAGAGGGGATGTGGTCTTTCAGCTCAAGAGCAAAGGCTCTCCAACATCTCAGCTGCAGTATATCCTGCACCAGGGAAGCTCTTCGTGTCCAACACTGGTGATGGGGAGGCTGGGAGTTAGCTCACTGTCTAATAGCTGAGGCCGAGTATTCCAGGCAGGAGAGTGAAAAATATAAAGGTCAGGATCGATAATTGCACAAATAATTTGTGCAATTACTTGTTTAATTAAGTTTTTATTTTCTGTTTGGTTGTAAACCCCACTAGGGTGGGGCTTTCTGCAGGGATCTGCCTGCAGCACTTTGCACAGCGCTTTTCACCATTAATAAATATTTGTAGATCAATGAAAGAAATCCAATTATAGAATATTCCTTCATGTGCCTGTTTGAGTCAAGGTTCATAGATTATTTTTGTAAACAACAGAACACATGTTCCCGGATGTTATGCTGAGAATAGAAATTAAACTCTAAGAGTCTTTGAATCTGTTGATTTCCTCTGCCATTTGTGAGAACAGAAGAGAAAAAAGAAAATTCAGGCAGAGAGGAAGAGGAGGGGACAGGGGTGTTCCTGCTTGTTAACAGTGCTCAGGAATAAGTCTAATCCACTAACAGAAAAAATGGAATTTTCTCCCTCTTTAAATCATTCTACCTTCTGTTGTGATCTGTCCCTACAAAGGTTACTTTCCCAGTGAACCTCAAGGGGTCCCTTAATTAGCAAGGCATTACCTAGATGTAAAGAACCCTTAAACATAGGGCCCAAATCTCAGTATAATTGGTTAAAGGAAAAACCGGGAGTGGGTCCCAATTCCAGGAACAAGGGTCCAATGTCAAGAAGGACCTAAACCAGGCAGTACCGCCTGTGGAAATGTGTTCTTCAAGTCAGACTGCCCCACCTCCACTTGACCTCCAGAAACCAGCCTCTCCTTCTGTTTGAAACTACAGATAAAGACCAGAGGCTAGTGAGCCAGTGGCTAGCTCCTATCCAGGCAATCCCCAAATATACTTGGTTCCTGATAGTCCTGGAGGGATTAGAACAACATTCCAGAGGAGCAGCCAGTGTCCTGCAGCCCAGAATCTGTGATGTGGCCCATCCGACAGTACACAGGTTGGAGGTTTATCTACCCAACCTTTCTGCGTGCTTCTCAGAGACGTAAAGTCACGTGATAGTACAGGAACCAAGAGGTGCACTAACGTTGGCTCAAAACATAAATGCCTTAAGGACCACCTGGTAAAATGCGAGTCAAACAGCTTGGTTTTCAGTCAAGACCAGCTACACACAGCATACAGTGTGCTCTCAAGACACGGCCATATGTTGTTTACACCTCCATCATTTCACCAAGACAAGCACATTTTTATGTTTTTTGAAAAATCCCAAATTTGCTAGGCCTAATATTTTCTTTTTTCGTGTGGATGTAATCATGGACACAAGCAACACTTCACTTTCCTTTCAGGTCTACTTAATGAAAACACAGCTCAAGCATTGGGCAGGGTGGCACGAGGCTCCGGGAAAGCTGGGAATTTCCTGGCCAAGCAAGGCCAGCAGCTTGCCGGGACTCTGCTCTCCCAAACACTGCTGTGTGGACATGGAAGCCCAGCAGTGTGGCATCTCAGAGAGTTCTGGGAAAAGCCAGAAGCCTGGCATTTTATGTGCAAACTCACAACTTAAAAGTATTAGCCCATTATTAAAATGAAATAATGGCCATTGGCAAAAGAAAAAGCTCATCTAGAGGCCCAATGTGGCCCAGTGACACAATTTTGCACTGTTGGTATAGAAAATCGGAAGAGTCTCTTTTCACAGATGGCGAGCGAATATATTTTGCAACACATTAAATTGTTAGTTCTGCTTATGAGCAATCTTAAAATGAAAGAAGCTGAGCGAAAGACTGATGGCAGATTTTTATAGTGATGTGAGCAAATGCTGTTTTAAAGGACGCTAGTTGCCGTGAACAATACTGTACAGAACAAGAAACCCTCCACATTTGTAGTTTCAACAGTCATTGCCTGGAACATTATCCCGGCCAAGTCCGTCAACAATTTTTTTTTTTTTGTCCATCAACAATTTTCTCCCTCCCATTTAGTCAAAGCTCATCTGACTCACTGGTGAAGGAAAAGAAATGCCTTATGGCATGCATCTACCTCCCTTTACTAAAGCCCCTCAGGGAAAAAACCGCCAGGGTGATGAGGGCTTCCTCATTAGTTTTCAGAATAAACTGATCATGTGTGCTTATTTTAGAAGGAAAGTCCGTCTCGAGCGCTGGTTCTGTGCCTGCTGCCCACTGTGCCACACCCTGAGAACTACATTGGCTCACTGACCCCTCTAAATGGTTCACAACTACACGTGCATTTCTGCCTGCTCAGAATTCTCTGATGAACTGCTGTTAATCTTTACAAAACTTAGGCGCACACACACGCACAAAAGAGAGTTGCTGGTTTGCTGAGTGATGTGTGCACAGGAACCCTAAACTCCCGAAACATCCTAAACTCCCGAAACATCGCCACTCTTGGGAAAGCTTTCTAGATAGCTGATTGGTCTGGTAATTCCTAACGCTGATCACAGTTCTCTACAGCGGATGTGATGAGTGTCAGGGAAGATGGAGAATTACACAGTCATTGTTACCCTTTGGGTTAAAACTGCACTCTTTGCAGCACTTTTTAAACTTAGAGTTTAATAAGTGAGTACCAAGGCCAGGTACCTATGCCTGAAGAGGTTCGGCTTGCTTGTTCTAGAAATCAATACCATTGAATTGTCATTAGCCAACTGCCTAAAAATGACTCAAAAAGAATTCCTCAGATCTTATTGTGGCAAGCCCGGGGTGTTGTATGTGAATGAGGAATCACTAAATCCTGTACCTAAAACCGGTATTACACTGTATGTTAACTAACTAACTAGAATTTAAATAAAGACTTGAAAAAAATAAGACAGAAAGAGACAGAGAGGGAGGGAGGAAAAAGAAAGAAGAGAGATTACCTGTTTAGGAATTAGGGATGCAACACTGTTAATGCCTCAGACATGGAGCTCAGTGACATCCCGTGATGTAAGCTCATTCATGTGTAACTCCTCACCTTGTGTCCCGCGCTGGTTCCAAACTCCTAAGTAGGCAGCTGATTGAAATTGACAAGAACTCTGCTCTAGGAGCCGCAGCAAACACAAATCTTTTCCATTTCAATACCCTAGTAGCTCAAAGGAATGAGCTGCCAACGGAGCAATGGAATGGAAAGGCAAGTATGCATTCCCTCGCCTTCCGCCTTCCGCCTTCCGTCAGAGTCCGCGTGGACAGTGAAGTCAGCCTTCCTGTTAGCTCCTTTTGAGAGGTGTGAGTTCATAACACAGCCACTACCACCAAAACTAAAGAAGACCATACTTAGGATCCTGAATATGCATATGATTTGGTAAGAAAATAATCAACTCTATTTTAGGTGTGTGATCTTTTTAACTCTCTGCTTTTCAAGTTTCTTTCAACGAATTGCTCTCTCACTGCAGTGAAGAGTATGCAAAAGATATACATATACATATACATATATAGAGAAACAGACAGGCAGAGAGACAGGCCTATACATTTTAATGTTAATAATCCCCCAAAAGATAAATATTTTATCTCTGAAGATCCTATCTCTACATCTTTATGAATAATGACATTCTGTTATATCACAACCTGTGACATCTTCCATACCTTAAAAAAAATATATTTGTTTATTTGACAGAGAGAAAGAGAGATCACAAGTAGGCAGAGAGGCAGGCAGAGATAAAGGGGGAAGCAGACTCCCCACCGAGCAGAGAGCTGGGTGAGGGACTCGATCCCAGGACCCTGAGATCATGACCTGAGCCGAAGGCAGAGGCTTAACCCACTGAGCCACCCAGGTGCCCCTTCCATATGTTTTTAAAAGAACAGTGACACTGATAGTTAATATTTTCACTGCATCATGTGCCTTTAAGAGCATGTTTGTGTGTGTGAGCTGATGCTCCATCCGCACTGGCCCGAATACAGTTTCCTCATTTTCTTCTACATGTGTTACCATGGTTCAGTGATAGTTTTTTTTTTCCTTATTATTTACATTGGCTTCAAAATCTTTGACATCTTCTTAACCTACCACAAACATCCATTTGCCCATCCATCCATCCATCCATCCATCCATCCAACCAACCAATCTGCAGACATGGGCTTTATGCAAAGCATCATCACTGAGGTGGGAGGGACTGTTATTCATGGTACACGTGGTTGGTACTTCTGCACGGAGTCTCACACTGGTATTGGTCACCTGCAAGTTACACCACTGATCTAATTGTGCCCATTTAAATAGTTACACTCTTGAAATCTTGGCAAAGCTCAACTGATTTCTCCCTCAGTCAGTGCCACACATGTATTCTACATACTTGTGTGATGATAGTGAATTATGTACATTGGTATCAATATTCAAAATATTGTAAGGCTACATTTACTGTGTTCACATATAGGGTATACATCTGAGGTGAACCATAGCCTGTAACTTCAGTTTTCACTTTAGTACACAGGTGAGCAATAACCCATCTCTTTTCAGGAGAACAATGCTTGCATTTGCATATTTTAGTCGGTATTGTTTGTCTTACCGGGATGATCTGCAAGTAGGGAAAATATGCTATCACTGGCATTTGTATTTCTTTTCTCCAGAATGACTATTATTCCTTTGCAAGAAAAGAAACTAATTCACGATGATGTCTTTTTAGGAATTCAGAAACATGTTATTGGGTTAATTAGACAGAGTCTATCTTGGGTAGACTCTTATCTTAGAAGAGAGTGAAGGCTAGTTTTATTTCATATTCTTTAAGGATTTGTAATGAAGAGTTAAGAGGGTAACTACTAAAGTATCGTAGCTAAAAGCAAGATTCCCACTTACATTTCTTTTCTTTTTACCTTTTGTTAAGTAAATAGGCTGTATTTATGGCCACACAGAAAATTACCTGTCATGAAGCTTGCCACGATCTGGCATGGAAAAATTAATTTTAAGAACATGGCTCAGGGGACTGCACAGCCTCATTCTATGGGATAAAAGATAATGCCAACCTCATTTTCAAAATAGGGGGGAAAATATTCACTCGTCTTGGATATTCCACAGATTAGTGAATAAATTATCATGGAGAATTTTGCTAAAATAAATATCTATGTAAAACTGAATAATAAGGATTACAGGGAGCAGGAAAAGGCAAAGATTCAGTTTCTTATTTTATGGATTAGAGTAACTGCCTATCAAGTGGTAAAAAGTGAGAACAATTTACTTTTTTGAAAGTAATGCATCAAGGTAATTTACATTATAATGCAGTATCTTCTCTAGTTCAGTACTGAATTATAGTCCATCTGAGTGTGAATTTTTCAATCATTCCCCGTTTTTACATAATTTTTGCTCTCTGCTTCACACAGATATCCCCGCTGAATTATGAAGCCTGATAATATGACATATATGGAGAAAGTGGTATTGATGTCAAATACAAGGATTGTTCTCCAGGAGAGGGCACTGGGGTGCACTGATATGCTGGTACTACGTACAGCTGGAATACACACATCTCTCCACTACCGAGGTCTCTGGGAAACTGCCCACCCATTCTTTCCTGACCGGAGTCCCTGTATATCACATTCTAGTACAGTACAGACATTTTAGGTTTTCAGTGACTGTAATCAATTTAAAATTCAGGAAACTAAATTTTCCATTCTGGGTGTTTTTTTTTGTTTTTGAGAGAGAGATGGAGTACAAGTGATGATGGTAGAGTGGGAGTGGGGCAGGGGCAGAGAGAATCTCCTGTAGACTCCCTGCTAGTGCAGAGCCCGACACAGGGCTTGATCTCACAATCCCGAGACCATGACCTGAACCTAAACCAAGAGGCAGATGCTCAACTGACTGAGCCACCAGGTACCCCTGAAATTTACATTTAATCATAGCTAAAATACATTCCACAGTATTGAATGGTGCCCAGCCAATATATCTTTCAATGGATTCTGAAACCCTTGAGAATACAGCTGAAGTTCTTGCATAAATGGAAAAAGAGACTATTGTAATGAATAAAAAATTTACAAGAAATTTCCATCCCTGTCTAATAGAAAAATAATTTTTTTTTTACTATGTGCAAGACTACTCACATTTTAAGTTGAATTCATTATTTTCAATATCTGCGGTGCAGTTCTCCTCTTCCTCTGGGAACCGAGGTGTGCTACCCCTCTGGGCCTCACTAGGCTACTGGGGACTGAGTGAGCAAGTCCGATGTGCGTCACTTGCAGGCTTGACCTGCTGCACCTCTCAGGTGTAGCTTGCACTTCTTTCCTGCCGGCTAACAGCAGATGATGGGGATGCTTCATAAGGTGCTACCATAACGAGAGGAAAGGATCCTGGGTCCCCAAAGACCAAGATGAAGAAAGCCATCCCCACTGGGGAGTGATGACTTCTCTTTTATCAGTCCTTAAATGTTTGAGTGTTTTTGTCCCTACAGCTTAGCCTCTTCTAACTAGAATAGGATTACACTGAATTCTTTATGCCTGTCTAATGTCCCAATATGTTTCATATTTTAAGGCCTGGCTCGAATCCAGTGCCTTCTGTGCAGCTCTCCTTGATTCTCTCATCTTGAAGTGAAGGATCTCTTCCTGACTGGATTTCTCCTGCTAATCCATTGACTATTAATGGAAGTAAAACATCTATCTGTAGGCTTGCTGGCCAACAAAACAAAAAGGGAACATGGATAGGTACACAGTCTTACTTCCGGTAAGGACAAAACCTACCATTTCATGGGTGGAAGAAACGTTTCCCCTAATGTTAAGTTCTTTAAAAAGATGTTGCAAACATCAGACGTCATGTAGGGAAGGCAGTGATATAAAAGAAATACACTAGGGACGCCTGGGTGGTTTAGTGGGTTAAGCATCGGCCTTCAGCTCAGGTCATGATCTCAGGGTTCTGGGATCAAGTCCCGCATCGGGCTCTCTGCTCAGTGGGAGTCTGCTTCTCCTTCTGCCTGCCCCTCTCCCTACTTGTGCTCTATCCCTCTGACAAAAAAATAAATAAAATCTTTAAAATGAATAAATAAATATCCTCAACAGCATGCCTGAAGCGAGTGTAATGAACAGATTCTACTGGTTTAATTATAACCATTGTCGTGGCTGGAAGCTCTCTAGGGTGCCAAGGTTTAGTTAATATGTAACTGCCATATTTTGTCTGGCCTCAATCCAAAGATCAGACTTGTCTGACAGAGCACTCTTTGGAAATTCTCTATGAAATCCAGTATCTGTGTATCAGACTTTTTTTTTTAAAATAAGAATTGTACCAAAAAAATAAGAATTGTACAGCCATCGGTGGTGATTGTGATTGTCATCAAGTCTGCCCTTGATTGCCGCAAGTCTGAGTTGGCTGATGGTGAATGCATTACATGAGAAAGCAAAAACAGAGATGGTTCAACTGTTAACCTTTTGTGTCCAGTAGGAAACCTAATCTGGACTCTTCCCTAATAGAAGGCTCTCAAAAACACCTGCTGAATATGTCAGAATACAGCCACCCCCACCCCCACCCCCCCACTGCTCACACACACACACACACACACACACACCCCCGGGTCTATTCCAACTGAAAGCCCGAAACTTGCTTACGACTGCCGAGTTCTTCTGTACCATATAACTGTTTTACATTTCTAAGGCAGATGAGAATGCATTTCAATAAATATCTGCATTGGTATGTCTGGTTTGAACAAAATAGATTCCTGATGAATTAAAATAAAATATTTTCTTGGAAATACATCTCCTAAGATGGGTTTATTGCATATGAACCATCTATATTTATATGATAATTAATTTTATTTTATAATTATACCAACCTTATGTCTGACAATATTTAGACACAAGGATCAACTGCTGAGGTAATTATTGCTAATTTGTGTCAGAAGATTCTATTGTTATTTTTCTATGGGGACCTTTCCACCTATTGACTGTAAGAAAAGCAGTCAACTAGGTCATACAGAAATGGTATCAGAGACACCTGGGTGGCTCAGATTGTTGAGCAACTGACTTGATTTCAGCTAGGTCATGATCTCAGTGTTGTGAGTGTGAGTCCTGCATCAGGCTCTGTGCTAAGCGTGGAGTCTGCTTAAGATTCTTTCTCTCCCCTTGTCTCTTTCCCTCCCTATCTCTGTTTCTCTCTAAAAAAAAAAGAAGTGGTATCAGATTAAGATATTAAGAAACTGATTTCAGTCTAATTTTATGACACATATTCTCTAGTATAATTTCTTTATTTTTAAAGATTTTATTTTTAAGAAATCTCTACACCCAACATGGGACTCGAACTCACAACCCTGAGATCAAGAGTCACATGCTCCACCGACTGAACCAGCCAGGCACCCCTACTACAATTTTTTTTATATAAAAATTGCACCAATAACTTCGAGTCTCAATTATATATTAATTTTGTTTCTATTTGCTCTTCAAAGTTTAAAGCATTTGCTGATTACTTTTTGTAATTCTTAGTTTAAAAATTACTAAAATAAGCTTGAGATTGTTAATTACTAAAAAGCAAAAACAAAAAGCAGAATCAGACCTGTAAAATACCCAGAACAGACTGCTGGTTGCCAGAGGGAATGGGCAGTGGAGAGGTAGGAGAGGTGGGCAAAATGGGTGAAGGGTTGAGGCTGGTACAGGCTTCAGGTTATGGAAGGAGTAAGTCATGGGAATAAAAGACAGCAGAAGGAATACAGTCAGTGTATGGTGACAGATGGTAGCTACACTTGTGGTCAGCACAGCATAATATATAGAGATGCTGAGTCACTATGCTGTACACCTAAAACTAACGTCACATTATGTGTCAACTATACTCAAATAAAAAATTTTAAAAAGTAAAATAAAATCTCTTAAGAGACTTATTCAACCCCCAAAATAATAATAAAAATTAATTTTAGTTTTTTCAAATGTCACCTCTAAATAAGAATGTTCCTATAAATTTCACTTTGGAAGTTGAGACATAATTTCTACAATTCTCACATACAAGAGGCTCTAATAATATTTTGTAAATCTTAAATCTTGTAGTCTCCAGGCCTTTTTTGAGGCTGGTGGTTTCTATACTGTGATGGTAACAAAGACAGTGAGCTCAGCACATGGTGCAGTGAAGGACAACACTCCTGCAAAGCCTGTCAGCGCCCACGTAATTCTTTCCCGCAGCTTACTCACTACCCGTCCTCTGGGTCAGTTCTAATAATTTTTAAGTTGTCCTTTTGTTACTTCAATGGCCTCAAGCCACTTTTAATTTTATTCTGGTTCTGTTTGTGCATCTTTAAAATATTTTATGCTCTTAATTAGCATAAATTAATTAATAGTTCCTGAACTATTTTCCCTGAGTAATTTAACAACAACTCTAAATTAAAAAGCTTTTTGTACGAGGCAGAGAAGAAGGTCGTTGAAAATTTACTGAAAGATTCTATCCCCCGCAGATCATGCAGGAAAGAACGAACACTTGCAGGCAAAACTGGAATGTATAATACTTGATGGTGTTTTTGTAAACTAAGCAGGACTCTTATTTATAAAAGCATTAGAGAAAAATTTGAAGATGATCCCATAATCCTATCATTTTGACAAATGATTTCATTTTGTAAATTTCCTTTGCGGGTGTGTCCATATGCACAGGATTAAATGTGTTCAGAATATTTCTTCTATGTTATTGCACAATAGCAACCTGTTACTTGGTAGAAGAGCTCTACTTAGATTTCTAAAGATTAATACTTATTTTTACATCCCCATCAGGAAACTCAACAGCTCATCATATGTTGAAAAAGAGAGTAATATTTACCTTTCTAAAATATTTTTAAATTTGATGCATGGTTTCTCTTTATGAAGTAATTTTTTCCAGTGCTCTTCTTTCAAAAACTTTTTTTATTTCTTTTTATTTTTTTACACTATGCTCACACTTTATGAGCACTCACTAGTTATGCAGAATGGCCTGAGGACAAACATACTTTTAAATCTGGACTACGATGATAAGGCACTCAAAACTTTCTCTATGTTAAAAAAAAGAAAGAAAAAAAAAACTTACCTAAAAGGAAATATAGGCAATAAACTCTTGGACATTTGTCTTTGTAATACTTTCTTAGATCTGTTTCTTCAGGCAAGGGCAACAAAAATAAACAAACAATTGTAACTATATCAAATTAAAAAGCTTTTGCACAGTGAAGGAAGCCATCAACAAAATGAAAAGAAGCCTACCGAATGGGAAAAGATATTTGCAAATTATATGTCTGGCAAGGGGTTAATATCCAAAATATATTAAAAACCCATACAACTCAACACCATAAAAACAATCGGATTAAAAAATGGGCAGAGGATCTGAATAGAGATTCTTCCAAAGAAGACCTACAGATGGCCACAGACACATGAAAAGATACCCAACATCAGTAATCTTGAAGGAAATGCAAATCAAAACCACAATGAGATATCGCCTCACATCTGTCAGGATGGCTAGCATCAAAAAGACAGGAAACAAGTGTCAGCAAGGAGGTGGAGGAAGGGAATCCTTGTGCTCTGCGGGTGGGAATGTCAACTGAGCCAGACGCTGTGGAAAAGAGCATGGAGGTTCTGGGGAAAAAAAAAAAAAAAAAAAGGAAAGAAAGAAATACCTTCCAATCTAGCAATTCCAAATCTGGGTATTTATGCAAAAAAACCTAAAAAATGCTAATTCTTTTTTTTAAAGATTTTATTTACTTATTTGACAACACAGGGAGATCACAAGTAGGCAGAGAGGCAGTCAGAGAGAAAGGGGGAAGCAGGCTCCCTCCTGAGCACAGAGCTCGATGCTAGGCTCAATCCCAGGACCCTGAGATCATGACCTGAACAGAAGGCAGAGGCTTAACCCCATGAGCTACCCTGGTGCCCCTAAAAAATGCTAATTCTTAAAGACACATGCATCTTATGTTCACTGCAGTGTTATTTACAATAGCCAAGATATGGAAGCAACCCGTGTTCATCGATAGATGAATTGATAAAATGATGCGATGTACATAAACAATGGAATATTACTCAACTATAAAAAAGAAATGAGATCTCGTCATTTGTGGATGGAGCTAGAGGTTATGATGCTAAGTGAAATAAGTCAGACAAAGAAGGATAAATACCATATGATTTCACTTATATGTGGAATCTAAAAAACACAACAAATAAAACAACATAGGAACAGACTCATAAATATAGAGAACAAACTAGTGGTTGCCAGAGTGGAGCTGGGTGGGGGAAAAGGGGAAAGAGGTGTAGGGAATTAAGAGGTACAAACTTCCAGTTATAGAATAAATGACACATGGAGAAGTTAAGTACAGCATAGGGAATACCATCAATAAGACTGTAATAATTTTGTATTGTGGCAGATGGATTACTTTGACGAGCACTTTGTAATGTATAAAATGCTGAATCACTATGTTATACACCTGAAACTAATATAACATGTATGTCAGCTAGACTTAAAAAAAAAATCATAACCCCTTGGAAAAAAAGGAAAAAGAAGTCTATATATATATATATTTTTTTTATTTGTTATAGAGAGTGAGCGAGCACAGGCAGAGTGGCAGGCAGAGACAGAGGGAGAAGCAGGCTCCCTGCCGAGCAAGGAGCCCGATGTGGGACTCGATCCCAGGACGCTGGGATCATGACCTGAGCCGAAGGCAGCTGCTCAACCAACTGAGCCACCCAGGCGTCCCGAGAAGTCTCTATTAAAAAGAGTCATTACGTATGGTAAAAGGTATAAGTAATATGACTTTTTAAATTATGCCCAACAACTAGCATTGGCTACAGTGTTGGGATAATCTTCTCACTGGGAAGTAAGTATGAGCTGACTTTGTAATCTGCATGCATGTCGGTGGAACTTCTGCATTATTTATCCCTTTTCCATTTCTACAATACCTTCTCATTCTAAATAAGATTAAAATACCAGTATATTAAAGAGCTGACAACGCATGAATAAGAGTACAGCTGTAGATCTTTTCACTTCCCTTGAGTTTATCTTCACTATCTGAAGGTTTTCCCTTTTGTATCTGGAAAATCTACTTTGGACAGTTTAACATGAATTAGATATGCCAGTTCTTTACCATGGCAGGAAAATTCCATCCTGCTTTCCAATGTCTTATAGAATGTTGGCCATGGGGGTACATAGAGCAAAATATGTATTTATTTAGTGAGGTTGGCTTTCTTGATAAATGAGAACAAATTGAACCCATTTTTCTAATTATTCATAATAATAGCCATTTATATCTATCTATGTAATTATATACCTCAAACACTGATGTATTTTTTTTAAGATTCTATTTATTTATTTGACAGACAGAGATTGTAGGCAGAGAGGCAGGCAGAAGGAGAGGGGGAAGCAGGCTCCCCGCTGAGCAAAGAGCCCAATGTGGGGCTCGATCCCACGACCCCGAGATCACGACCTGGGCTGAAGGCAGAGGCTTAATCCACTGAGCCACCCAGGCGCCCCAACACTGATGTATTTTAAAGTTGAATCTCCTCAAACATTGCTGGGACAGATGGCAGCTACACTTGTGAGCACAACATAATAGACACAAAAAGTGGAATCACTCTATTGTACACCCAGAACTAATGTAACATTGTGGGTCAACCACATGTAAATAAATAATTAAAAAGTAATAAAGGATATTACATTAAAAATGCTGTGATAAAAGGAAAGAAGCACTGACATTTTCTGACAATTATTTTCACAATATTTTACATTTAATTTTTACAACTTTGCAAAGTAAATATCACAGTATCTCCATTTTCAGGTGGTGAGTCAACCATTTACAGAGGTCTTCCTAATTTGCCCAATATCCCATATTTTGGTAAATTTCCTTGCCAGACCTTCTGGGTTCCAAATCCTAAGGACAGGTGTCACATCTTAAAAATGTAGCAACAAGGGGCGCCTGGGTGGCTCAGTGGGTTAAAGCCTCTGCCTTCAGCTTGGGTCACGATCCCGGAGTCCTGGGATCGAGCCCCACATCGGGCTCTGCTCAGAGGGGAGCCTGCTTCCCTTCCTCTCTCTCTCTCTCTGCCTGCTTGTGATCTATGTCTGTCAAATAAATAAAATCTTTAAAAAAAAATGTAGCAACAAGATCGCCTCTAAGGTTTAAATCACAGAACATGCTTAAGCAATGTTTACTCCTCTGAAATAACCTCTCTTCACTTTCCTGTATCACCATCCACATGATAATGCTCAGAGTGAAAGGAGAGTACTTTTTTTTCAAAGAATGGCTGTTATTTTGTTCATTTTCATATTATTTCCCAAGAGGAATATATAGATAAACTTCATATAAATTAAGTTCTATAACATGAGCAAAAGTCTGGGCGAACAAAAACACACATATGCTACATCACAGGAAGGAACAATTTCTTCTCTTCATAATTTTATCTGTGGAACAGAGCTTTGAACCAAGTGAGGCGGATACATTCAAGTCACACAAATGAGATACGTTGTGTAGCTTTTAGGATGATTCTGCTGTTTCAGCAATGATTCCCTATATTGGGGCTTATGATCTTCAAATAAATAGATTAATTGATATTTGCTTAATAGTGTGGCCAAGAAAAAGATGTTTAATTACAAATAATTCTGAGATCTCAGTATTGATGACTTTAGTTTTTACTTCCCTAAAAACAATAGTAAAGAAAAATGAAAAGATAGCCCACCTATGTGTTCACTATCAGCTAAACTTAATTCATTTGCTTAAAAAAAAACATATACACTGTATACAGTATACAGTACTCAGTACTGCAACTCTTCCAAATAATTTTCCACGAATCCTGTGAGGTGAGTCCTTTACCCCATTTTTTTTTCCCCTAGGAAAATGAGGCTTATATTTGTGCCCATGTTGAAGGCTTACAGACCTGTTACTGGCTAACTGGTCACCCTGGAATTTGAACCCATGTTTAATGGGTCTAAGTCCTATTTCTTCCCTCCAGACACTTCAGCATAGAATGGTACCTGCAAATATTTCCTGTTGTGCATAAAAGAAAAATCCCAACTTTTGATTATCTGACATCATGAGTTTAGTTTTCATTATCTTGCACAAGGACATTATAATTAAATGTAACCTTTTCTAAATAAGATCTAGATGGACCTCTTCATAATTTAGCCCATTATTTCATGGACCCAAATACTAAAGAACCAGACTTTAGCCAAAGCATTCTAACTGGAATAAAAATCTACTTGTTTTATCTTCTGCACTGGTTATCTTTGCCATGATTATGCCTTTTTTATTATAGAAAATAAAAGCAATAAGAACCGTGATTAGAAAAGATTTCTTGTAAACCCATAATACATTTTCTGATTTAAACAGCTGAATCATTCCTGACTGTTTTCAGGATTTTAAAATATTGCTCTTGTAGTTTTTTGTTTTGTTTTGTTTGGTTAGAATTTTGGTCTTTATCCCAAAAGCAATTAGAAGTTATTAAAAGTTTCAAAGTTGGTCTTCATTTTTTTTGGACAGTATTATTATTTTTTCTTTCTTTTTAAATTCTGTGCTGGGTGTTGTTGTTTTTAGATTATTTATTATTATTTTTTATTATATGTTCTGTTAGCCAACATATTTAACATCATTAGTTTTTTTTTAAGATTTTATTTATTTATTTGACAGAGAGAAAGAGAGAGAGATCACAAGCAGGCAGAGAGGCAGGCAAAGAGAGGAAGGGAAGCAGGCTCCCTGCTGAGTGGAGAGAGCCCCATGCAGGTCTTGATCCCAGGACCCTGGGATCATGACCTGAGCAGAAAGCAGAGGCTTAACCCACTGAGCCACCCAGGCACCCAACATCATTAGTTTTTGATGTAGCGTTCAATGATTCATTAGTTGTATATAACACCCAGAGCTCATCACCACACATGGCCTTTTTGATATCCATCACCCCGTTACCCCACCCCCCACCCTCCTCCCTTCTGTAACCTACCATTTGCATGGACATGGATGGAACTGGAGGGGATTATGTGGAATGAAATAAGTCAAGCAGAGAAAGAATTATCATATGGTTTCACACATATGTGGAACATAAAGAGTAGTGTGGAGGACCACAGGGGAAGGGAGGGAAAACTGAAGCGGGGGTCGGGACCAGAGAAGGGGACAAACCATGAAAGACTTTGGACTCTGGATTATTTTTTATCTTATACCACTTTCCTTTTATATGTTTCAAAAAGAAAACTTCCTGAGATAGTGGGTTCAGGGGTCAGAGATTTTTTTGATATTAATACTGTGAGGACCAAAACTCATTTTAGAGGCCTCGAATGAGGCTAGCATTGCTTCCTACAGATAACACAAGCTACAACGAGCAAGCCGGTGAAGTAGAAAAGGTACTTCTTTTTACTACAAAGAATAAACCAGGGAGAACAGGACTCCTCACCCACTGGCCCCAGGTCTCAAGAAGACAAAGTATTCCAAGGTGAGCTGGCCTGCCAACTGTGAAATTTTGTCAGTCAAAAACGAGCTTCCCCATGGATGCATTTGATAAAATAAAATAAATAAAACTAAACAAACAAAAAATAAGACAACATCAGTAAAGATATGCCACCTGTTTAGGATGATAGCATTAATAAATCGATAGTCTTTCCAAGTTAGGGGATAATTCTCACTAAAACTTGGTCTCCTGCTCTGGTTAATAAATGGCAAGACTATCCACCTGTCTGGGTGTCTTTCTTTTCTTTTTCTGGTGACACATAATACTTTAATAATTAGAATGTCAAGTGATGACCTTATACCAGAACATATTAAAACTTTAGTAATTTCACAGGATTTCTAGAACAGAGCATTTACCCAAGCAACATAACCTAAGGCTTATCACCATTTGTTTGACACCCCTCCCTGAGTAACTTAACATGCCAAATAAAAAGGACTAATTAGTCAAAAAGACTTCATTTACAATGGAAATCTCAGGGAAGGTTGTAAGACCCTCAGTAAGTTATACAGTGCATGCCTAACAGGATTACCGAGCATCACAATGAGTGTCTTTTTCTAAAGAGCCTTCTGCTCTCTCTAGAACACACCCTTTACAGCTTGCGTTGATTATCAGTTTTGTTTTACTCTTTTACTTCTGGTTTACTTCTTTCACTTCTGTCTGCAATGTTGACCTCTTAACCCAAACCACACCTTGCTCTCCCCCCCTTCTCTCTTCTGCAGTGTTTCCTAATTTAGGGGTCTGACATCCTCACATGCAGCAGAAATACCACAGATGTGTCTCCGTGTGCAGGTGCGTGATACTGGCAGGTTGTATGACCTAGGGGTGTCAACTTTAGTCACTTGATCAGGATGGTGTCTGCCAGGTTTCTCCGTGGGCAAGTTATAATTTTTCCCTTACTAATTAAGAAGTATTTTGTGGAGAAGTACCCAGAGATGATTCAAATATCCCATTTCTCATCATAATTTCACCTATTAATTTTAGCATCATCAATAATTTTTTCCTGCAACAATTATTACTGTCATTTGCCTAACAGTGATTTTTCTGTTTGCATCCTTCCTTCTCCATTATTCATTGTGGCTGAATTGTAAAGAAGAACTATCTCTTCTCCCCCATTTATTTATTTATTCAATTATTTACTGATACCAGTTGGGACTCAGGGATATTTATTGTATTCGATGGTTGTCTTACATTATGACCATTATCTGTTGTTTTGCTCACATCATCCCAGATTTGCCAATCAACAGCTTCTTCAAGTTGGCTCCTGAATCCTTCTCCCATGCCTCAGCCTGTCACTCTGTAAGTACTCTCTTGCTTTCTGACACCACAAGATGATGTTGTCTCATCCTAAATTTTCTCTGTATTATCCTGTAATCTGCCTTTTTTCTAAAAGTCATTTTCCTTTAGTTGTAGAATGGTATCCAGAAATTAAGATCTGGATGCCAGGAGTGTTCACGGCTATAGAAATGTTCTTGCCTCTAGGTGCTCTTAGGAAATACATGTATGGGGACACACACACACACACACACACACACACACATTCGTATTTCTTTCTATACCTAAGACTCTGTCTATACACTAAAGCCATGGGTCCATACTTACTCCTCCAGTTTCAGTCCAATACCAGAGGGCTCCTTCCAGCTTTTCCTCTTTTCTTATTTGTAACCTGTCTCTCATTACTTACAATATATTTACCTCTCTGCTAAATCTTAGTCTGCACAGAAAGGACTTCAGAATCTCTAGTTAATATATTTGTTAAAAACAAATTTAGAGTTGGGATGCCTGGGTGGCTCAGTGGGTTAAAGCCTCTGCCTTCCACTCAGGTCATGATCTCAGGGTCCTGGGATGGAGCCCCACATTGGGCTCTCTGCTCAGCAGGGAGCCTGCTTTCCCCCCTCTCTCTGCCTGCCTCTCTGCCTGCTTGTGATCTGTCAAATAAATAAAATCTTGAAAAAAAAAACAAATTTAGAAAATACAGCACAGGGCTGATGTGGGGTATATATTTGCATATGGTATGCAATCAAAATATTGTTTTCCGCTATTATTCAAGTTAATTCTTTCCTTCTCTACCTCCTTCCATAAGGTTGTGTCATTCATTTATAACATAGTTAGGTACATTTGTTATTTTTTTATATTCTACTTTGGGCTCCCCTACATCCTGGTTGGTGTTATTTCTTTATGCTTTGGTATACGTCCTAAAAGGCAGTGTTACACAGAAAACTAAGAGAAGTTTCACTCCTTTCACATTCTTTAATCGTCACTCCTAACCAGCTTACATTGACAATCAATCTCATTAGTTTATGGTTTGTTTTTCTATATTTCCTTTGTAGAGGCTAGTGGGTAAGTGTGTATTTTCACATTCCCCCTTCCTTTGAACCTAAAGAATATCAGACTGTAGACACTTTCACAGAATGTTTTTTGGTGAGTGTATAAATAACCTTGCATTAAAAAATACAAAATAAATTAAATGATCTGTAGGCATGGACAATGACAGTGGTAAATCATGATATATTGTCAACTGAAACTAGAAACTGATGATTATAGTGAATTTCTTAACATCGGCCAACCTTTTCATTTTCTTTAACTGACTTCTCTGAAATTATTGGTGTGAAACATTGCCCCGAGCATCCTGTCAGAGTTTATTAGCATTGCTGTAGCACTATTGGAGAAAGCAAAACATATTCTTTCCCTGACCATTCCACTTACCAATAAAACAGCTCTCATAACCTTCGCTGGATCGATGATTCCTTTCTCCACCACATTCACAGAATCTCCAGGCAGAGCATCACAACCTACTTTGGAGGAACTTAGCATAGTTGTCTCAACTATCGATCATCCTTCAACATCTACATTCCTAGCAATGATCTTTGCAAAAGTTTTGCATGTTCGTTTAAAAATTTATGTATTATTAAAAAATACTGGGGTGCCTGGGTAGCTCATATGGTTAAGCGTCTGCCTTTGGCTTGGGACATGATCTCCGGGTCTTGGGATAGAGCCCCATGTTGGGCTCTCTGCTCTGTGGGGAGTCTGCTTCTCCCTCTCCCTCTGCCTCTTCCCCTGCTTGTGCTGTCTCTGTCTCTGTATTTCTCTCAAAATTTTTTTTTATTTTATTTTTTTATTTATTTGTTATAGAGAGAGAGAGAGCAAGCACAGGCAGACAGAGAGGCAGGCAGAGGCAGAAGGAGAAGCAGGCTCCCTGCCGAGCAAGGAGCCCGATATGGGACTCGATCCCAGGACGCTGGGATCATGACCTGAGCCGAAGGCAGCCGCTTAACCAACTGAGCCACCCAGGCATCCCTCTCAAACAAATTTTTAAAAAAATCTAAAAAAAAAATCTTCATTTGCTGGAATTAGCGAGTCTCAGACCCCCTCGCAGAACAATGCCTTCTTCCATAGCACCCCGCTGCAGCTTTGAGGGCACCTGCAGCTCATTCTTTCCATTCACTTCCACATCACTTGTCCCACCAATCTTCAGCAGAGTGACTCCATCTGCGAGTGTTTCAAGATCTTCATTCAGTGTTTGCTTTTCATAATTGTTAGCTATGGCATGCCACTGTTCAGGTCTTTCAATTTGAGCCCATTATCTTTTCTTTTCCAGGACATGGGTTCATCTTTGGTCACAGTGACATTTCCAGCTTTTCCTAAGTCATAAAGCTGAACATCATCAAGATCATCAAGATCTCTGAATATCGAACCGTCAGCATCAATAGCCACGTGTTTAAGTAGGTTTTTCTATTGTCACCAAAACTGGAGATGTGACTGCTCTAACCTGAAGACCAGCTTTTGGCCTATTCAAAATGAGTGTATTTAGATGTTCATTAACATCTTTAGCTTTTATGACCAAGGGCTTACAAGGAGCACTGGCAATTTCAAGGGTAGGCGTAATGGACCACACATTAGACATCTTCTTTTCACTCAATATAACATAGGCATTCACATTTCTGAGCTTTTGATGTATATAAAGTATGGAGAAACAATCAAACCCCAATTTAATAATTTATGATTCATCATTCAGTGTTTCCCTTCTCTATTTGGGATTACATCCTTCCTTGCAATCTTTTCTACCGTATCAGAAATGATATTGCCCAATTTCTTTGTTTGCAGAAATCACAGCAACCTAAGCAATTTCTTTGGGGGGTCAACACAGTTATGGACTGTTTCTTAAATTCAGCAATTACAGCATCTACAGCTAACATCACATCTATTCCAATTTCCACGGGATTAGCACCTCTGCTAACCTTCTCTAAGCCTTACTTGGCCAGATAGGATACTGATCTGGTAGCCCTAGTGGTAGATCTTTGGCCTTTCATTTGTGTTACTGGCAATGTGTTGAACAAGCATAGTCCACATATTGTTATATTTACCCTTAGGCCAACTGACTTTGCAATGGTCACACCGTATTCTGGGACTTCTCGTTCACTAATAATCACTAGTAATCACTCCAGCATCTACTGAAAGGTCTACTATACTTTGAAGCATTAAGGCTCAGACATCTGCACCAAATTTTACATCTTTGGCACAAGCCTGAGTGAGATGAGGAACCAGTCCCCTGGACAATGGCCTCATCTGGTGAAAGACAATAAGTCCTCACAGCATTTCTGCAAGGGGGCTATGGGCATGAACCTGGACAGGGAAGGGAGAAAGTCAGAGCACATCCAGCAATAACCCTGTGTTCCCTCTCTGCACCACTCCCTCTGCATGGGCACTGTCCATGTGACAAAGCAGCCTTCATCCTCTCCCAGTAGCCACGCCTGGCAGTCTGTATACCATGCTTTTTTTAATGCTAATAATATGTTTTGGAAATTACCCTATATTATTTGATTGAGGTCTTCCTCATTCTTTTCCACAGTTTCTTAGTACTCTGCTGGGGAGATGTACCACATTTTAATCAAACACTCTCCTGTGTACAAGCATTCAAGTTGTTTCCAATATTGTACAAATCAAATAATGCTGTAGGGAAGAACCTTGTGCAAATCTGCTGTTGGAGGTGTATCTTTCAGAACAGATTCCCAGACATAGGACTGCTGGATCAAACGATAAGCCCATGTACAGTCTTGTTATGTATTGTTAACTCTCCCACCAGAAGGACTGTGCCAGTTCGCATTCTCACTAACAATCCAGGAGAGTCCCTGTTTACCCACAGGCTTCCCAAGAGGATATATTGTCATACTTTTTAGTTTCTATCCATGTGATGGCTGAGAAATGACGTTATTTTAATTTGTATTTCTCCATTTATGTTTGAACTTTTAAAAAAATGTATAAAGAGTCACTTTTATCTTTTTAAAAATATATATGTGAGCTTCTACTCATGTCTATTTCATATTTTACCATTGGGTTTTGATCTCTTTTTCTTTGGTTTTGAGAGTTATTTAAATATTAAGAATATTAGCCCTTTGTGTCACATGTTGCAAATATTTTCTTCCAGCTTGTCAATTGTCTATGATATTATTTTTTTTAAACTTTCATGTAGTCCAATTTATCAATGTCTTCTCTAATTTCCTTTGGAGTGTGAGAAATAGAAAGTATTTTCCCAAACTGAGAATAAAGAGAAATTTGTCTCTTTATTCTTCTAGTTCTTACATGCTTTCATTTTTTTCTGTTTAAATTCCTGATCTGTTTGGAGTTTACTCTGGTAAAAGGTATGAGAAATGTACCAAATTTTATTTTTTTTCAAATGGTTACCCAGATGCTCTACAATCATTACTTTAAAAATTTAGCTTTGCCCCAGTCATACCCCAAAGATGTCACCTAGCTCACCTTTCATACTTTGATCTCTTTCTGGGTTTTCCATTCTGATTCCTGGTCTCACTGCGTACTCCCATGCCAGTGCCACACTAATTTAATTATGGATATTTTGAAGTACATCTTTATCCCCTTGTACCTGGGGGGGGGCGCTGATATCCCCCTCATAGATTCTTTTTTTCAGTGTTTTCCTGCTTCTTCTTAGATGTTTGGTTTTCCACATGAACTTGATTATCAGTTTGTCTTACATCAAAAAAAAAAAAACCCTGCTGGTATTTTGATAAGATTATATTAAGTTTATAAATTAATTTAGGGAGAACTGACATTTTTATAATATCATGTAATCTAATACAAAAGAAAGAGATGTCTTTCCTCTTGTTCAGGTCCCCTTCTGTGTCTTTCTGGTATGTTTTAGTTTTCTTTATAAAGTTCTTCATCACACATTTCTCTTTACATCCTTCAACTTGTTGTCTTGTTTGTTGTAGTTGCTAAAGGGGCTTTGCCCCTCTCGTCCACATCCTTCTTTCTTAGGCTACTTGAGAAACTCTGAGCGAACATCCATGTCCTCCTCCAGTGCTTTCTCTACATTCAATCCAGAGTGATCTTTAAAAAATGTAAATCTGCTCATTTTCTTTCAAAGTGCTTGAAAAGCTTCTACATTTATTAAGATGAAGACTGAGTTCCTAATTAGGCTTCTCAAATCCCCCATCTTCTGGGCACTTTGTGGGCTTAAAGCACACTGGCCACTTTTCTGTTTAGGGGGGCCCTTCCCTGCTCAGGCCCTAGAGCTGATGGAACAGCACAACCCCTTTAGCCAAAATCAGGAAAAGACCTGGGGAGCGCTGACCTGGGCAGCCATGGGTGAGAAAGACATCTCAGAAGACCAGCTTCTCAAGGGGAGGTCCTCACATGCCACTGGAGAAAACCATGTATATATACATATATGTGGAAGCAGTGGAGATGGTAGGAATAACCTTCCTAGTGTTGATCTCTCCCAAGGCAACAATGCACAGAGCTGAACTATTAGGTGATGGTGACCAATTCCATCAAGGAAAAGGAGAGCGGTGATTGCCCATTCTCTCCAGCAACACCCGGAGTACTGGGGCAGGACCTCCATGACTGGGAGCAGGAAGGAGATGGGCCAAGAGGCAGATAAGAATATCAAAGAGCATTACAGGGACGAGGTCCCTACTGTTTGCACTCAGGACTTCTGCAGGAAGTCCTCCCATGAGCCCCTGGGAGTCCCTCACTTGAGGATCTCCCCACCTGGTCTGCAGGCACCCTCAATGCCCCAACTGCTAAACACACACTGAGTGGGCCCCTGGGTGCCCTCCTGTGCAGCCAGTGAGAGGCAGGGAGAGATGCAGAAGCAGGCCAGGGTCTGTGGGCTGGGGAGAAGCCACGGATTTGAGCTATAGCGCCACCTTCTGGAAAATAAAAGAGAGGTTTCTAGCGGCCTGACTGGTAAAGTTGTAAGGACCAGAGAAGACATAAAAACGGAAGAATTCTACCACAAGAGGGAGCAAGAAGAGAGGCGTGTACTCATACAAAGACAGAAAACCCCAGATCATAACAGCACCAATGAACAGAATACCCCTAGTATTTATATACTTAATATATTAAGGCAACTAGTAGAGACTTTTGCCATTTCAAATGCAGAGACAGCAGTGTTAAAAATATAAGGAACATGAAACTTCAAGGAAGCATGTTATCATTAATGATAATAATTCTCCAATAACTAAGCTCAAAGGGGTGAAATTGAAAAACTCAGTGAGCTACAAGAAAACTGAAAAAGACAACTGAACAAAATCATAAAAAAACACGCACACACAAAAATTCTGGAGTGAAGAATTCAATGAATGAAATGAAAAATCCAACAGAGCACATCTGCAGTGAGCAGAGCAAATGGAAGACAGAATAGGTGATTTCGAGGATAGGAATTTTGAAATAACCCATTTAGAGGAGAACAAAGGAAAAAAGTACAGAAAAGAGAACATCTATGTGATCTACAGGATTCTACCGGAAGAACAAATATTAGACTAATCAGGGATCCAGAACAAGAGACAGTAAAGGGGGCAGAAAGTTTATTGGACAACTTCCCAAACCTGGAGGCAGAACTGGACATCCAACTTCAGGAAGCTAACAATTACCTCAATACAAAAAACCCTTCTCTAAGACACATGATAACAAAACTGCTAAAAATTAAAGATAAGGAGAGAGTTCCAAAAGCAGTCAGAGATTAAAAGGTTATAACCTACAAAAGAACTCCTATTAAACTATCAATATTAAGGTATCAGTATTATATATATAAAATAAGCATACAGAAATCAGTAGCACTAACAAGTACATACTGACAA
Organism: Taxidea taxus jeffersonii; assembly: GCA_003697995.1. Taxonomy (NCBI): domain Eukaryota; kingdom Metazoa; phylum Chordata; class Mammalia; order Carnivora; family Mustelidae; genus Taxidea; species Taxidea taxus. The sequence goes on from RCUC01154554.1 coordinate 49,156, forward strand.
CAACAAAACATCTGCAAAAGAAATTTAAAACCTGCGACATTTATGGGGCGCCTGGGGGACACAGTCAGTTGAGCGTCCAACTCTTGATTCTGGCTCATGTCATGACCTCAGGGTCATGAGACTGAGCTCCACATTAGGCTGGGGAGTGGAGTCTGATTAAGATTCTCTCTCTCTCCCTCTGCCTCTCCCCCACCCACCTCCTCTCTCTCTCTCTCTTAAAGAAAAAAATGACATTCATAATAGCATCAAAAACAATAAAATAGGGGTGCCTGGGTGGCTCAGTGGGTTAAGCCTCTGGCTTTAGCTGAGGTTATGATCTCAGGGTCCTGGAATAGAGCCCTGCACTGGGCTCTCTGCTCAGCGGGGGGCCTGCTTCCTCCTCTCTCTCTGCCTGCCTCTCTGCCTACTTGTGATCTCTGTCTGTCAAATAAATAAATAAATCTTAAAAAAAAATAAAATTTAGGAATAAATTTAACCAAGGAAGGGCAAGAGCCATACAATGAAGGTGACAAGACTTGGAAGAAGAAATTGAGGAATACACAAAAAAATGGAAGGAGATCCTGTGTTTATGGATCACAAAAAAATAATATTGTTAAAAGGCATGTACTACTCAAAGGCATCTATAGATTTCATGCAGTTCCTATCAAGATTCCAATG
>RCUC01154555.1:0-11358 GCA_003697995.1 Taxidea taxus jeffersonii
CTACTAGGAATAGCATATAGATAGATAGATAGATAGATAGATAGATAGATAGATAGATATAATGCCAATTCTTCTTAAATTGATTATACAACTTTGTTGAAGAACTTTTTGACAATATAAATCAAATGTCTTAAGAACATGCATAACTTCTTGAAGAAATTTCTCTCAAAGACAGAGCATAATACAAATAAGCATTTCTATGTGACAAGAAAATCACTTTCATGACCAAGAGTAACAGACTGATTACATAAACTAGGGTATAAAAAGCTTTAGTATGTAGCTTTCAAAAATCCTGCCTGGAAAAATATTTAAAGCTGTTGTAAAGCTTTTCTGCATGAATTTTAAGTCATAAAAATAGGTTACAGTATACTATCAAATGTCATCTCAACATAGTTAAAATACTCATGTAAGTAAGTACATATAGACATGCAGAGAAGAAAACCAAGAAAGATACAGACCAAAATTTTATAGTGATTACCAACAGGCAGTAGAATTAGAAATAATTTGTATTTTATAAAAAAAAAATTTTTCGGGACGCCTGGGTGGCTCAGTTGGTTAAGCAGCTGCCTTCGGCTCAGGTCATGATCCCAGCGTCCTGGGATCGAGTCCCACATCAGGCTCCTTGCTCGGCAGGGAGCCTGCTTCTCCCTCTGCCTCTGCCTGCCTCTCTGTCTGCCTGTGTTCTCTCTCTCCCTCTCTCTAATAAAAAAAGAAAATTTCTATGGCTTCCAAATATTCTTTCATCAATTTAGTTTATGAATTATGAAATATTTCAAACACAGAAATGTAGAGAAAATAATACAAATGACACATACTCAAATTTAGCCTATATTAAGTTTTTGAGGTATAGAGTTACAAATAGCAAACTGTATAGGGTAATAAGGAGACATGATGAGCCCGAGCAGAAGAATCCCCCTGAGAAGATATTATCCACTCATAGATATAAGGCTGGGCCTTGCCAACTAACTGATAGAAGTGGAAACCAGTTCGCAATTAAAATGGACCCTCCATGCAATAGGGAGCCTATGGAAGGCGACTGATGAAAGATAGAAAGTGAGGATAACAAGGTGTGTAAAAGATTTTTCTAGCATATACTCTCATCTAGGAAAAGAAACCAAAATCTGCTCTCAAGAGGTTCTCTCCTTTATTATATTAACTTCAAGATTAAGCCATCTCCTCTCAGCTTTAAGAAACACTTGTAGCCGGCCAACATCTAGATATTTCCTTCTTTGGCTTTTCTACTGGGTTCTCCCTCCTACTCCAATCTTGTTTTCCAAAGTTTTATTCTTGCCATGTTGACTTTTTTACCACGTATTTTCTACTTCAGCAACTTAATGTAGTCTCATGATACAGGGTTTTATTTATTTATTTATTTATTTTTAAAGATTTTATTTATTTGACAGAGATCACAAGTAGACAGAGAGACAGGTAGAGAGAGGAGGAAGCAGGCTCCCTGCTGAGCAGAGAGCCCGATGTGGGGCTTGATCCCGGGACCCTGACCTGAGCCAAAGGCAGAGGCTTTAACCCACTGAGCCACTCAGGCGCCCTGATACAGGGTTTGATATCAGTATGAAGTAGACTCACTCAAACTTCAAGCTTAAATATCCAGGATCCCTTTGGATGAATTACTTCCACCTTCAGACACTATACCCAACATACTCTGCATTTCTCTTTCTGCACCAAGTTCCTCTGCCTGACTTGTCTATTTCGAGTGCTTCTGTAAGCATTTCTCAAAGCGCAGTTTGGGGGAGGATCTTCTTCCAAACTCATTGACCTGGCTGTTGATGACCTCAAAAGATCTAATAAGTTAACTCACATGGTTGTTGGTAGGTGTGTTAGCTTGCTAGGCTGCCCTAACAGAGCACCACAGACTGGGTGGCTTAAACAACACGCTTTATTTTCTCACTGTTCTGGAGGGCCAGTAGTGGGAGATCAAGGTGTTGGCAGGATTGTTTCCTTCTGGGAGCTGTGCAGGAGAAACTGTTCCAGGCCTCTATTCCTGGCTGATAGATGGCTGCCTTCTACCTGTGTCTTCACCTTGTCTCCCCTCTGTCCCTGAGGTCTGTGTCTATATTTTTTCTCATGAGGATTCTATTCATCCTGGATTCATACCGGGCTTTCTTGACCTCATTTTAACTTAACTCTGAAAAGTTCCTATTTCTAAATATAACCCCATTCTGAAATACTGGGGTTAGCACTTCAAGAAATGAATCCGGGGATGGGAACACAATTCAGCCCGTACTAGGAGGCCTCAGGTTCTTACTAGCTGCTGACCATAGATGTCCATTCTCTGTGCTGTCGGCCTGTCCACAGGATACGTCACAACCTGGCAGCTGGCTTCCCTCAGAGTGAGCAAGATAAGGGTCTCAAGTAAGCAAAACAGAAGCCAGAGTGTTTCTGTAACCTAATCTTGGAAGTGATCCCCTGTTACTCTTGCCATATTCATTAGAAGTGATTTTTTTTTTTTTAAGATTTTATTTATTTGACAGAGATCACAAGTAGGCAGAGAGGAGGAAGCAGCCTCACCACCGAGAGAGCCCGACGTGGGGCTCGATCCCAGGACCCTGAGATCATGACCCAAGCTGAAGGTAGAGGCTTTAACCCACTGAGCCACCCAGGCACCCCTAGAAGTGATTTCTATCCCCAATTATTTGTAATTATTACCTCTTTGTCTCATCCTTGATCACTACTAAGTAATTCTAGGACAACAGAAAATGTCACATCTGGTATCCTATTACATTTAGATTATACTGTTGTTTTTTATTTCATTTGAAGGCAGTTCTGCTAGAAAAAAAAAATCTGCCCCATCTTTGGTATTCTTTGAGATACGTGAAAATGGAGAATATTCAGCTTCATGTGTTGGCTAAACTAAAACCTTCCTTTCAAATGAAAGACTATTTCTAGCACAGAGAGGGAATCCATGCTCTGGGAAATAACAGCCTACTTATCCTCACCTGGCATGCACACCAAGGCTTCATCCTCCAGTGCAGGCTGTACATCTCAACTAGAAAGGAAACTAATCATCAACAGATGTGTTCATTCTAATTTTGTGACACCACAAAGTCTGTTAAGTGCATTTTCTCGTAACCATATGAGATGGCAGGGTGAGGAGGAGGAAAATGAGGCAATACAAAGTCACGCCACCATACTCCTGACAAAGCTAATGGGACAACTTCATATAGTTTGACACCATGATTGTTTTCCATCCAGTATGTCGCACTCTTAAGTGGCAAATGTAAAATTAAGGGGGTCTGATGATTCTAATATTTTATGCAACAAGACTTAAATTTGCTGAAGCAAATGAACAAAATCCTCAGTCCCTTTGCACATGATGTTTGCTCTGTCAGGAATGTCCACACCACTGTCATTTCACTGAGCTAACACCCCTTGTCTCTCAGATCCCAGTTTATATGATCATCTTTTAAAAATATCCATCTGAACATTCCATATGTTTACTAACAAATTACCATAGATTTTATCCTACTGTAGTATAATCTCATGTATTGCTTTCCACCTTTCCTATTAAACTGTAGGATCTGAGGAGGCAGAAGAAATGTGTCTCTTAGCCATCGCCGTATCTCTGCCACCTAAAACCAGTGCTTGGCACATGACAGGGATTCAAACTACTACCACGAGTAGGCAAGATTTCGCTGCTCTCAAATTTGAGTAGAAAGTAGGTTATCATTTTGAACATATAATTTAAAAGTATCCCAAAGGAGCAATCATTTTGTGTTCCCTAGTCCTGCCCTTAAGTATTTTTCTTATCCATATCTGCAAGGTATTATCTAATTGTTGGTATCAGGGCTTGACTCTGTAAGCATTAAAAAAAGATTGTAAGTAGGGAGAGCAAAAGATTCTTTTATAGAAGAGTCTGTTAGTAAAAGCAAAGATTTACACTTAATCCTAAGGACCAGAAATATGATCGAAATTGGGAACACAGAACCGAGAGTTGGAAGGTGGGTAAGATTTGTAGCAATAAGAGGTTAAGCGCAGGCGAGGACGCCCAGTGTGATTACAGTGAACAGCACTGAGAGATCAGTAGCTCACCCTGATGGTTTAAATGACTTTGATGGTTCAAGAAGTAGGTTACATTGAGGTGTAAGAGGAATTAGATTAAGGTCAAATGTGCAGAAAGATAGCTTCAAATGTATAAATCTTAGAAGTCTGTCCAAAAGAAGATTATATTATGAAGGATGGCACGATTTAAGATATGTGTTATATGAAACCATTATAAAATGGATCACTGGCATGGAATAGAAAAAATGCAGGCTACTTTCTAAGACTATTTTCTGGTAGTCAGACAGATAGGAGGGCAGTTCACCAAAGCTATCATTGACTCTGATGGTGTCTTGCTGAATCATGCATGGTGTCAGAAGAAGAGAGAATTTTTTTGAAAAATGAATACATTAGATTCACTACACATGTTAAAGTAGATGGAAATGAGGCTGACAGTGAACAAAACATAAACAGTTCTTGATTTATTCAGAGCCTACATGGGCTGACAAAAAGAAAAAAAAGTTGAAAATCTTCTTGTTGTGCTATGTATGAATATTACTTTTACATCTAAGAAAAGCCAGAACCAACTTAACTATTGTAATCCAGATGTTTTATGAAAACCACAGTCTCTAGTAAAACTATCACTCATGAGAAGTTACACCTTTTCTTTTTACTGTGAGTCTGGAAATATACACCCAAGCTTTACCTTCCAGATTATTTTTATAATATAAAAATGGAACATAGCAATGCATTTGGGACTAATATTGATATCCCTGCTTGTAACTATACATGGAAATATTAAATGTACTATTTTAAAAATCTTTTTTATATATTATGGTAGTAGAAGTCAAAATACACTTTACTTGAATTGAATTGTTCATTCAGTTTTACCAAAGTTTTTTTAAATCTAAGTGCTAATAATATATGCACTTTAAGAACTGGATCGTAACAGTGCATTTTAAAAACAGATGCCAGAGAATCAGATGCAGTGTCTCTTAACAAAATATTGAATTTTTAAATAACTTAAAAATTACATCAGTGCCACTGGCTCAGTTTTCAACGAAAGACAACACACTTCTTACACTTTATCTACTAAACGGCATCTTTTCATAGGCTCAGAACAGAAGGAAAGCTTTCAATAAACAGCAAAAATGAACCTGCATTCTTCATCTCTATGCACAAAATTGTTTACAAAGAAAACAGGGGAAAAAAATTTCATCACCCTATGTATGTGCCCATTCCTAAGTCAATTCATTTATTGTATACTTACTATCCACTAGGTACCAGATTCAGAACTCACAAACACTGTTTGGCCTTTGTAAAACCCTACCAGTAGGTCATCCCAAATTTCATCTGAGGAAGCCAAATTTAGAGAGATCAAGTAATGACTGCAAGAGCATAAATCTAGTCAATTTTTGAGTTGGGAGTTGAGGCTAGATCTGCCTCAAATACTTGCTTTCCTATTTCTATTCTTTTTTATATTCTCATTTTGCTATATGAATTAATTTCTGGCTTTCAAAGAAGAGTTAAGAAAAAGATTTAAAAATTAATTGAAAGTTTAGAAATAGAGTTTATAAGAGAGATGGAGAAGAGCTGGAATTATTTAGCAAGGACACTAGGACTAAAAAGTCTTTTAATATGATGGTTTTTGTACTAAGTTTCATCTTTTATCAGTCATCAAATACTTGGAAATGGAGTCCAGTACGTTAGAGAAAAGACCATTTTAATAGTCATTTCCACTGTTTCCAACATCCTGTTCTCTTCTCCGTGTGTATAAATCTACCCCCAATGTGGGGCTTGTACTCATGAGCCTAAGATGATTAGTCACGTGCTCTACTGACAGAGCCAGCCAGACACCTGTCTTTTCTTGGTTTGAGGGAAAACTGTGCTCTCATGCCTCTTACACTCAGGCCTGCCACACGACTGTGTTGGCCAATAAAATGTGAGTGAGAGAAAAAGGTGTCAGCTCTGTGCAGGAACACAGGGAACTGTCTTTGCTCAATTCTCCAGCCCACTTGTTCCTGCCATAACTATCAAGGAAACTGATTTGATATGTTTTGTTGTATTAAGCCACTGCCACGTTCACATTTTGTTACTATAGCAAATCCTACCCTGTCCTGACTGATACAGATATTATTACCCCTAACCAGATGAGGACATTCTTATATGACTGCATTTCAGGGAAAATATGAGTTTTCTCTAATATATATGTATCCTTTCAATATATAATTCATACTTGAAATTCTACCATAAGAGAGGATATACACTGGTAGTAATTTTTGTCCTTAAAGTATAAACACCTTTGGAAGGATGATATATAAAAATATATGAATTACCAATGTTTCAATGTACATTAGATAGTTCCAGCTAATGGTAATTCCATGTAGCTATTAGGTACGCATCTGATATAAGTGCTTGGGAAACTCAAAGTCAGAATGAGGACAGGGAAAATCTATAAAATAGCTGATAATAAAAGAATCTAGAAAAGGAGAACAATGAAAACCATAAAAAGTTGGTTTCATTACCATGCTAAGTGAAGCAGGGCCCCAAAGGAGAAGGTACAGATTTTACTGTTCAAAAACTTTTGCTTTATTTTTTAAAAGATTTTATTTATGTATTTGAGAGAGACAGAGACAGCACAGAGGGAGAGGGCGAGGGAGAAGCTGGCTCCCTGCCGAGCAGGGAGCCTGATGCTGGGGTCCATTCCAGGACCCTGGGATCATGACCAGAGCCGAAGGCAGACATTTAACCAGCTGAGCCAGCCAGGTGCCCCAAAAACTTAAAAAGTGCAAGAGAAATTAAGTAGATATTGTTTTTTTTTTTTTCATTTTTAAAAAAGATTTTATTTATTTGACAGAGAGAGAGAGACAAAGAGAGAGTGAGAATACAAGCAGGGGAAGCAGCAGGCAGAGGGAGAAGTAGACTCCCCGCTGAGCAGGGAACCTGATGCCAGGCTCAATCCCAGGACCCTGGGATCATGACCTGAGGGGAAGGCAGACACTTAACGACTGAGTCACCCAGGTGCCCCTTTTGGTTTTTTCATTTTTATATAAGATTTTATGTGGTCTCTCTCTCTCTTTTTTTCAACACGGGGCTTGAACTCATGACCCTGAGACCAAGACCTGAGCTGAGATCAAGGCTTGACCAACAACCACACAATTTATAGCTGCTTTACTAGGTATCTGGATCATCTTTTACCTTCACACTTATTAGAAGACTGCATTAAATCTCCCTAGAAAATGCACCAGTTTATAATTCCAGCCATGATCTCTCTTTAAGATTTTATTATAAATTTGAATTTATTATTTGATTTTATTATAAATTTAAATCTCTCTGACAGAGAGGCAGGCAGAGAGAGAGAGAGAGAGGAGGAAGCAGGCTCCTTGCTGAGCAGAGAGCCCTATGTGGGGCTCCATGCCAGGATCCTGGGATCATGACCTGAGCCGAGGACAGAGGCTTTAACCCACTGAGCCACCCAGGCGCCACCAGCGATGATCTCTTTAAAAGGCACAGCGTCTAAGACCTCTCCGCTACCCACTCCTGCCACCACCTCTCATTCAAACAGGTAATACAGAAACATTGGGAAGAGCTGGATGCATTGAACAAAGATACAGGAGTGACTTATCCTTTCCTTTAATTTTGGATTATTTCTTCCCCATGCATTTATAATTCCTTGCAGAGCCTTATTTCAAATTGAAACAACCGTGATTGTCAACAATCCTATTTAAAAATCCCTTAACATGCAGATATATTCATTATAAGTACTTCTTTTCAGTGCTTTCGCAGTTACTACAAAATATCTATCGGTTCCATTTTAAAAAAAATAATAAAATAAAGCAAAAAAAAATGCAAAGCAAGGAAACATTCCCACAAGTAAATTTAGTTCACTCAGTAAAGAGTTTAAAGAAGACAGGAAATGATAAAACCACTTTTCACTGTGGTTACTCCATTTTCACTGAGGAAAAACTTGATTCAGACATGTTGACAGGCTAAAAGCAGCCTTGGCCGGTCAGAGGAGAAACTTAGTGCCTTAGTAATCAAAGCGGAGAACTTCTAAAATAGAGAGTCTAGGAAATATTTCATCTAAGGAAGGCACAAAGCCTGGCTGCACTCAGGTTGAAGCAATTACTGAAATGTCAGGGCTGCACAGCAAAGAGAAGCTACAAAGATTCTTATGGAGAGTGACAGGCTTTTTTTTTTTTTTTTTAAACATTCACTTTACAAATGTTTTCAGTAAACGTGTGCTTCAGAGGTAGTTAGTTCAGAAATCTTTGCAATAGATAGCATCAGGAATGAAAGCCATGAGCAACTGGGAAATTGAAAGAAGCTTTTCTTGGATGTTAATGCTTTGCTGGAATTGACATTTTAGAGCTACAAAAAGTCATTTAATAATTGCAGTCAGCACTGAAGATGTTTTGTCCTTAGAGAAAGCTAACAGGGTGCTATGGGGAGGATACCCGGGGGAAACCTAGTGTTGGTGCTCTTTGCACACATTGTAAGGGAAATTTTCAGAGCTTTTCAACACTGAGTTAAAGGAGCAACTCCAACCTTATACAGATGTTTTCAGAAAATGTGCACAACCAGTTCTGACAAACTCTCCCATTTGGTACCTTAATTTCTAAACATTTCTGGATACAAACTTCAGAAGTACCTACACCACTTTCTTCAAAGGCACATCGAGGGAAATAGATTCAGTTATTTGTTTTTTGCTTGATTTCCACACTAATATTCTCAGCTATGTCAAAATTCTGTGTTACAAGTGGTTGGACAGGGGCACCTGGGTGGCTCAGTGGGTTAAAGCCTCTGCCTTCAGCTCAGGTCATGATCCCAGGGTCCTGGGATCGAGCCCCGCATCGGGCTCTCTGCTCAGCGGGGAGCCTGCTTCCTCCTCTCTCTCTGCCTACTTGTGATCGCTGCCTGTCAAATAAAAAAAAAATCTTTAAAAAATAAAAAATAAAAGTGGTTGGACAGGCACAAAAGATTTTTCCTTATTTTAATATTAGTACCCATACTAAAATTATTCTTCTCTTGTTTCCTATCCATTTACTTTTATTTTCAATTATGGGTTCACCACCTCATTTGAGGGGTGTTTTCATAATTCATTATGACTGAATTTTCTAATCAATAATCTTAGGGTTTTACTAAAGGAACAAATAGTGGATTAAAAAAGGAAAAAAAAAACTTCAAACAAATCTTTGAGGAGGATATTTAGTGTGAACAATTTCCAGTAACTGTATAGAACTTATTCATTCAATATTATTCAGTGCATTGCTTTATGTTTGAGAAAGGCCTTAAAAAGGTGATATGATTCCTAATCTTGGGGAGAAAAGTATACAGCTTTTGAATATTTTTAAGGCAGCATAAACTTAAGTTTAAATAATAGTACATGAGCTGACTACATGATGACCAAAAAAAAAAAAAAAAAGATGTTAGAATTAGTATCCTTGGGGCACCTATGTGGCTCAGTCAGTTGGTTAAGCGTCTGCCTTTGGCTCAAGTCATGATCCCAGAGTGCTGGGAACAAGCCCCGCATCAGGCTCTCTGCTCAGCAAGAAGCCTGCCTCTCTCTCTGTCTGCCACTCTGCTGCTTGAGCTCTCTCTCTGTCAAGTAAATAAACAAAATCTTAAAAAAAAAAAAAAAAGTTAGTGTCCTTAATCTTACTTCCAAATTATATATTTTGGTCCAGAATAGGTTCATGTTTGGTAAAAGAATGAAGAAAGTTTACAGAGAAAAAGGAAGTTATTATTATTTAAGTGAATAGTTTGTGTAATAATACAAGTGCTTTCCATGAATAACTTGGGATTAAACCCTTAGTTGAAATCTGAAAAGAGAGTAGAATATATCAACACTTGAATGAAGCAGTGTGCGATTACAATGCAACTTCCTTGTTGATTCTAACAATATATTAGAAAACTAAATTGCAAAATTATCTTAGTAAATCAATACTTAAATGATAATATTATGTTCAGTATCAATATTTGACTTGGCTTCATTTCTATCAGTATACTATATCCAAATTAATGCCCTAAATCAGTTTTTTAAAAAAGATTTTATTTACTTATTTGAGAGAGAAAGAATGACTGAGAAAGAGAGAGAGCATGAAGCAGGGGGAGCAGGGGAAGCAGGCTCCCTACTGAGCAGGGAGCCCGATGGAGGACTCGATCCCAGGACCGTGGGATGATGACCTGAGCTGAAAGCAGATGCTTAACCAACTGAGCCACTCAGGTGTCCCCTAAATCACTTAAAACACTGTGATCTATTTTTATGTCTATATGATGTAATGTTAGAATAGATGAGGTATTCTAAAGAGTGCAGCATCTTCTTCCTCCACTGCCTCTACCTCTCCCCATTCTCTTCTATTTATTTATTACAAGGAAAATAATTTTGTATTGCTTCTTATTTGACTCATTAAGCCAATATTCCTTTTTGTAAAATTGCTCTGGATTAATTATTTCTGCAATAAAGGAACACGATTCAGATGCTTTCCACTTTCAGATAATATAACATTTGCAAAATTTGACCAGAAGTACAAAAGAAGAAATTATTTTGTTTTTTTGATAAATTTTTACATGAATAAGTTTTAAAAATAGAAGGATTTTTCCTGTCAAAGGGATCATGCAAAATGTAAGTCAATGTTATAACTTGATAAATGCTTTGCTCAACCAAGTAAACTCTGCATTCACCTGAAAAGCTCCCTTTATGCAAGACATAATCAAATGTATATCTTAAACCTTATCCTCTATTTTTCTTGATAACTGCTAACATCTTCTCAAATTAAGGAATATATTTCCCGATTATGAAATTAATTTTTACATATCAGGGAAAATTTGGAAAAGGAGAAAGGAGAAAAAAAAAGAAACCACCTATATGCCCACCATCCAGTGATATCTATTAAATAAGTTTTATATTATATTTCAGAATATTTCTTTATTTTTTAAGATAACATTTGTTATAATGTATTTATATATATTATTTATTAGACTTATGATGATTACTCTCCCCATTATTAAAAAATTATTTATACACATAAAGGCTGTAAATATATGTTCATCTATAAAACACAATAGGCATTTGTAGGTATTTCAACTTTTCCAGAATGATTTGTTAAAAATTAGATTCTACCCTACCAATAATGTATAATTAGCTATAAATTAATCAATCATCAATTAATTATATCAACTAATATCAATTGTAAATAAAAGAAAGAATGAATGAATAAATGAATACTTGGTATTCCTGGCTACAGGTATCCTAGATTATTTTAAGATTTAGCTATACATTAATATTAATACTCATGGTTAAAGTTGGGTCTATAAGAGAGTTAAGATTAGGGTCAAGTGTATAATTAGTGTTATAAACTA
>RCUC01154556.1:0-14389 GCA_003697995.1 Taxidea taxus jeffersonii
AAAAAAATTGTATTTATCCTTTTCCTATTTGGGGAAGATATTTCTTCTAACGTGCTCCACAATTGTACTTCATAGTGAATGCTTGTTCACCTCAGAACTCTCCACAATTGTGTGAAGACACCTTCAGCCTCCTCTCTTGGGTTCGTGATCAGATAGCCCTTAGCATAGGTTTACAGTTCAATCTTTGCCAGATAAGACTTTTTTTTTTTAAAGTAAGCTTTTGGAAGTAAGCTTATTTTTTTTTAATTTTTAATTTTTTAAATGAACATATAATGTATTATTGGGTACAGGTCTGTGAATCGCCAGGTTTACACACTTCATAGCACATACCTTCCCCAATGTCCATAACCCCACCACTCTCCCTATCCCCTCCCCCTGGCAACCACGATTATTTTTTTCTAAAGTAAGACTTGAATTCATGATCCCAAGATCAAGAGTCGCATGCTCTACTGACTGAGCCAGCCAGGCATCCTGCAAGATAAGACTTTATTTATTTATTTTTCTTAAAAAAAGATTTTATTTATTTATTTGTTAGAGAGAGAGAGAGAGCGAGCACAGGCAGACAGAGAGGCAGGCAGAGGCAGAGGGAGAAGCAGGCTCCCTGCTGAGCAAGGAGCCCGATGTGGGACTCGATCCCAGGACGCCGGGATCTTGACCTGAGCCGAAGGCAGCTGCTTAACCAACTGAGCCACCCAGGCGTCCCAAGATAAGACTTTAATTGTACTTTTTTGTCCCTTTCTTATGACACTAATTATATTTCCTGATACTTTGTTAATTACATGCATGTTATGGCTTATATGCCCAAAGTAGAGTTCTTAAGGATAGGGGCCATCACTGTGTCCCTCACGGTGACTGGCTCAGTGCTTTCCACTCTGTAGAAACTAAACGAATATTTGTCAATGGATGACTCAATCAGTGAATGAATGCATTAACTCAGGTTGGAAATATCACAATACAATTACCCATCAGTTGATCCACCCATGTATGTCCTTCCCTAATTAACATTTGAAGAAACTCAAATAGATATATATAAAATATGGAAAAAGCCAAGTGAATAATGGGTAAGATAAGTAAGGCAAAGGAAGGATAAGGGTTAGAAAGTAAAACTTACTTTTTAGTAAGTATAGAAGCGAACCTAGTTCTGAAAACCATATGCCATAAGATCTAATGCATTTGTAAGGGGAGGACATTAATTTGGTACTAAGCTTACTAAGAGCCTTTGAAGGAAGAAGTTGATTTTTTGATTTTTAGTATCTAGATAATTTTAATGTCAGTTGCTGACATGAAACATAGTTGTTCCTAGAGTGAGGATCGGAGAGAAATTCTTCCCATGGGATATCAGAAGGAGTTTACTGAACAATAGGAAGAATATTATATTCAACTCATCTTTACACTAAACACAGCAGTGCATTTCAGAGAGAATTTCTTATATTATCCTTGGTTTCTACTGATAGCACCGCCACGGCGTAACCAGGTAAGGAGTACAGCTGTAGAAAAGGATAAACAGTGATTCAGGAACTATTATGCTAAAAAAAATTACAAAAACAGCTATCAAACTTTCCCCCCCTAATCTCTAATTAGCAGTTAATGTGGGTATAAAATTTCACTAGCAGGGAAAAGAAACTAGTACAGAATAATACAACATGAATTGCCTAATTGTTAGAATAAATAAACTGTAATCAGTCTTTATAATCATTTTTCTGAAGGTGGAGCTCAAATACTGGTGACCGTCACTTAAAGTGTTTTTTGCCTTTTCTCTGTATAAAATACTACAGAGTGCAACAATTCAGACTAACTGTTAAACAAAAGGGAAAAGTCAGTGAAACATAGACTCTATTTCTTCCTTAGGTTGCAATTTAAGTTTCTTTTCAGTAGAAGGAAACTGACTCTAGTGAGAATTCGCAGATACCAATTATCCCAGAAAATGATGACTTAAAAGGAAGGTGTGAGAATAGAAACCAATTAAAGAAGGGCAGGCACCTGGAGCCCTCTCTAGGGAAAGGGAAAGTTGGATGGAAGTGTTGTAACTGCAGGGATGTGATAGATGGAAATAGCATGTCTTATGGGAAATTAACTGACACTCCCCTTCTTATGTGTGGATTGGATACTGCAAGCATGTCACAGAGGCATCCCCAGTGTCGGTTTGGAAATACCTGTCAACATCCATCAATTTACTGAAAAGAGTTTATGAGAATGTGGGATTCCCAATAGTTATTTTTAAATCTTGGGAATTTTCTTGGAATGTTGTCTTAACACGGGAGATTCTGAGGGTAGGATAAAAACTTGCCTGGACCTCCTTGACCTGACTTCTGGTGTTAGGGCTGATAAGGGTGCCCAGCCAGATCTAGAATGGCAAATAAACCTTCTTACTTGGTTTCTAATTCTTTTGAGTCACCATTACTTTACAGTGACTGACATTTAAGGGTTTTGTTAAGTTTATGTAGGAAATTGTAATCCTAACCTGCAAAGTACTTTTTCCCCATCTCTTTTCTTCCCTTTACTTCTTGAAACAGTGGTCTTCCTCAATTGTATCTGCTGCTTTCCTTCCTATTAACTCTTTTTTTTTTTTAGAATCAGGGGAGGGGCAGAGAGAATCTTCAGCAGACTGCTCGCCCAGTGAGGAGCCCAACCTGGGCCTCAATCTTACAAGATGAGATCATGACATGAGCCGAAATCAAGAGTGAGACTTTAACTGACTGAGGCGCTCCTTTAGCTTTTGGCTTTAACTGAGCCAAGAGCTCCTCTTCCTGTTAACTCTTTTTTTTTTTTTTTAAGATTTTTTATTTATTTGAGAGAGAAAGAGAGAGTAAGAGAGGGAACACAAGCAGGGGAAAGGCAGGCAGAGAGGGAGAAGCAGACTCCCCACTGAGCAGGGAGCCCCACTCCCAGGACCTGGGATCAAGGCCTGAGCTGAAGGCAGACGCTTAACGGACTGAGCCACCCAGGTGCCACCTTCCTGTTAACTCTTAATAGGCCATCCAGCCCTACAACTTCACTGACTTTATTCTGGCAGAAGTCACCAAATCCATTAGCTTCTTTGAGTCCCCCTTCTAGTATTTCTGTCCCCTGTTTACATTTCTGAACCAGCTTTCTTGTCTGAAGGGTTCTCCTCTCTCTTAATCTCCTTCTACCTCTGTGGCTATTTCTTTTTAGTCTCATGAATGGGACTTTCGTCACTTTTTAGCAATTGTTATTTACAACCGTGCTCTTCCAGGTTTTCTTTCCTTCTTTTCCTGCCTGATCTCATTCATCTTGAGGTTTCAACAACATGCTGATGACTCCTGCATTAGTCAGAGTGAGGCTGAGCTGCTGTAGTGAAAAGGTAGGTGGGTGATCGTGCTCCATGAGTTCACCACCTTCTCTCTTGTTGCTCTTCCAACCCCTAAGGTGTTGTCCTTATCTGCACAAGCAAAAGCAGCTCAATAACATCGTGTCTGTGTTCCAACATCCAGGAACTGAAGATAACAATTTCCTCATAAGGAAGCAATAAAGAAGTTGTGCATGACATTTCTGCTCAAATTACACTGGTGAGGATAGTAGTCACCTGACCACATGCAGCTTCAAGGGAGGCTGGGAAATGAGTGGCATGTATTCTGTAAAAAACTGTCAGCTTTTTTTTTTTTTTTAAGATTTATTTATTTAATTTAGAGAGAGAGGGAGAGATGTGGGACAGGAGAGGACAGAGTGGGAGGGAGACAGAAACTCAAGAGGACTCCACGCTGGGTGTGGAGCCTGTTGTAGGGCTTGCTCTTAAGACCCTGAAATTAGGATCTGAGCTGAAATTAAGAGTGAGATGCTTAACCAACTACACCACCCAGAGGCCCCAGTAAAACTGTCAGTTTTGATAACTATGAGGAAAAATGAGAGAAGGGATATTGGGACTAAAGTAATGGTCTGCTAAAATACCTTCAGACCTGCTCTTTTGATTTTCCATATCCATAGATCTGTCTACTTTATGAGGTCATCTGCTTTTTTTAATGGGTCATTATATTTTTAAGAAATAACAGTGTTGGAGTGCCTGGGTGGCTCAGTCAGTTACCATCTGCCTTTGGCTCAGCTTATGATCCCTGGGTCCTGGGATTGAGCCCTGCATTGGGCTCCCAGCTCAGTAGGGGGTCTGCTTCTCCCTCTCCCTCTGCCACCCTTCCCAGCTTGTGTTCTCTCTCTCTCTCTCTCTGAAATAAATAAGCAAATAGATAAATCTTTAAAAAATAAAACAGTTTTGGGTTGCCTATCTCAGTTGATAGAACATGTGACTCTTGATTTTTGGGGTTGTGAGTTCAAGCCCCATGTTGAGCGTAGAGTTTATATTAAAAAAGTAAAAATGGGGAGGGGGTTGCTTGGATGGCTCAGTTGTTAAGCATCTGCCTTTGGCTCAGGTCATGATCCCAGGGTCCTGGGATCAAGCCCCACATCAGGCTCCCTGCTAAGGGGGAAGCCTGCTTCTCCTTCTCCCACTCACCCTGCTTGTGTTTCCTCTCTCTGTGTGTCTCTCTCTGTCAAATAATAAATAAAATCTTTGAAAAAAAAAAAAGGCAAAAGAGGGGCATCTGGGTGGCTCAGTTGGTTAAATGTCTGACTCTCGGTCTCAGCTCAGATCATGATCATGGGGTCCTGGGATCGAGCCCTGTGTTGGGCTCTGCGCTCAGTGTGGAGTCTGCTTGGGATTCTCTCTCTCTCTCCCTTTGTCCCTCCCTCACCTATCGCATTCTATCTCTATCTTACTCTAAAATAAAGAAATCTAAAATAAAGAAGTAAATAAAAATTAAAAAAGTAAAAATACAAATATCAGCTTCATTGAGGCATAATTGATATATAAATTGTTAATGGTTATTCAGTTGTTTGAACTAAAAATCTCAATCATCCTTTTTTTTGTTTAAGATTTTATTTATTTTTTTGACAGAAAGAGATCACAAGTAGGCAGAGAGCAGGCAGAGAGAGAGGGGGAAGCAGGCTCCCCGCTGAGCAGAGAGCCCGTTGTGGGGCTCGATCCCAGGACCCTGAGATCATGACCTGAGCTGAAGGCAGAGGCTTAACCCACTGAGCCACTCAGTCATTCTTGATTCCTCTGTATGTCTTATTTCTCACAGGAGATTGTCATCAATCTGTGTATTTTAATTACTGAATCTATCCTTCTACCATTATGTCTGTCTAGACACTAAAAGCCCTATCTTTTCTTTTGTGTGTGCACACACATTTCTTTTCTTCCCACTTTTTAACAACTAATCTATGTGCCCAGTGTGGGCCTCAAACTCACAGTCCTGAGATTAAGAGTCACATGCTCTACTGACTGAGCCAGCAAGTGCCCTAGTCTTGTATATATTTTTGGTAACACTATTGTATAATTTTTGATAGCTCCGGACTGGCCTCCAGGCCAAGAGTTTTCTCCTTAGATGACCATCTCTCCCACACAGCCACTGTATTATCTTTCTAAATTACATTTGGGATGATTTTGGTTTTGTTTGTTTGTTTGTTTATTTGATTAGAGAGAGAGCAGAGTGAGCCAGAACACAAGTGTGGGGAAGGGGGAGAGGCATAGGGAGAGGGGGAAGTAGGTTCCCTGCTGAGCAGGGAAACTGATGAGGGGCTCTATCCTAGGACCCTGTGAACATGACCTGAGCTGAAGGCAAATGCTTAACTGACTGAGCCACCCAGGCGCCCCTCACTTTTTTTTTTTTAAGATTTATTCATTTATTTTAGAGAGAGAGAAATCCTGTGTGTGCCTGCTCCAGGGCACCTGAGCAGGGTGAGGGACAGAAGGAGAGGGAGAGAAGCAGACTCCTTGCTGAATACAGAGCCCACACGGGGCTGCATCTCAAAATCTTAAAATCATAACCTAAGCCAAAATCAAGAGTTGGATGCTTAACCGACTGCTTCAACCAGAAGTCCCATTTTCATTTTTAAAAATCTATAATGACCCTCCATTTGCTACTATGGGTCTGCTTTATATATATATACACACACATATATATATATATGTATATATATATATATATTTATTTATTTATAAAGACTTTATTCATTTATTTGACAGAGGGAGAGAGATCACAAGTAGGCAGAGCAGCAGGCAGAGAGAAAGGGGGAAGCAGGCTCCCCGCTGAGCAGAGAGCCCGATGCAAGGCTCGATTCCAGGACCCTGAGATCATGACCTGGGCCAAAGGCAGAAGCTTAACCCACTGGCTACTCAGGCACCCCTATGGGTCCGCTTTAAATGTGATTTTTAAGTCTAGAACCCTTTTTCTATTTCTAGAAAAAAATAAATCCTATGACAAATTACCCAATATAAAAAAAAATGGAGAACTCTTTGGATGGGCATTGTCCTTAGAGTGTAGCTTGAAATTGCTGGCCTACAGAATTTTTTTTTTTTAAGATTTTATTTATTTGTTTGACAGAGAGAGACACAGCAAGTGAGGGAACACAAGCAGGGGTAGTGGGAGAGAGAGAAACAAGTTTCCCACTGAGCTCGGAGCCCGATGTGGGGCTTGATCCCAGGACCCAGGGATCCTGACCTGAGCTGAAGGCAGACACTAACCAACTGAGCCACCCAGGTGCCCTGGGCTTACAGAATTTTAATTCAGGTTACTTGCTAATGATTAGAACACCCTTCACAACCCCGTACCAACTGACTTTCCCCAAATGTAGTTTTAGCTAGTATTCCCATCATCTTCACTGCTCTAGTCACATGGCGTTAGTCACTCCTCTCACTTGTGGCAGAATTCCTGGGTCCGTGTTCACTTTTGTTCCTTCAGTCATGAGTAGTGTCTCCCTATTTTTCCTGGGCACATCATTACTCACCTGAAAGAGCATGAGCTTTAGAGCTAGGCAGACTTGGATTAAGAGCTCAGTTGAGTCCTAGTCTTCTCATTGGAAAATGGATTTAATAAGAGAATCTGCATAAAGTACACAGGCCATTAGGGGAGCTTCAAGATGTCAGTTCTTTCCATCTGTTTCTCAAAATCTCGCTTCTGTATTTTTCGGGAGTGTCGCAGGAAAAAGTAGTTCTCCTCAGTTTGTGTTTTCATATGATTTGATAAAGCTTCTATTAGAGAACTTTTATTATTATATATTTATGTATATATGTGCTTGTCATACCTACTGGACTTTCAGCTGTTTGAAGGTAGGAATCCTGACTCACTCACCTTTGATCCTCAGTGCCTGGCAAAAATAGACATGGAGTACATGTCAAATCGAATTGCACCGAATTGAGCTGAAATGCATTTATGGTAGAAAAATAAAGGTCATCCAGTTTCCTTGCCTCTGACTCACCCTCCCCATAAGGAATGGAGCAAGAGTTTGATGGATGTGCATACACTGTTTTGTAACAAGAAGGAGCAGTCTTCTGATTCTGAGCATGGATAGCAATCATTGGACTACGGAACAATCTGCAAAATTGCATTTATCCTAGAGTGTTTTGTTTTGGCATCAAGAGGGTAGAATGTGGTTTCATAGTCCATGTTTATTGAACCATGGAAGGGACTTACATGAGCATCTGTATGGAGGCCAAAGTTAAAGTGGGGCACAGTCCCAAAAAAGTGACATGTAAGACAAATTGATGTATTCGGGCGTTCAGCGTTGACAACATAATCTGCTATTTTTATAGAGGACATTTTGGCACTAGTTGCAGAGTGTGTCTACGCATGACAAGTCAAGCCCGATGTCACCTCTCCACCCCAAACAGATAAAGAAATTTTTCTTTTTTTCTCCCTCTATTTCTTTCTTTTTTAAATGTGGTTTAAAAACCGTATGACATTAAATATATCATCATGACCATTTTTAAGTGTATGGTTTAGTAGTGTTAAGTATGTTCACATTATGGTGTAAGAGATCTCAAGAACTTTTTTCATCTTGTAACACTGAAATTCTATACCCACTAAACACTAATTTTCCTTTGCATCTTCCCCATGCCCTTGGCAGCCACCTTTACCATTGTATTTCTGATTTTGACTACTTTAGATACTTTGTATGAGTGGAATTGTGCTGTAGTTGTTCTTTCATGACTGGCTTATTTTGCTTAGCATAATGTTCCTTGGAGTTCATCCATGTTGTAGCATGCTACAGGATTTTCTTCTTTTTTAAAGCTCCATAATATTCCATGGTGTGTATATACCATATTTTCTTTATTCATCACTAAATGGACAGCTGGGTTACTTCCATCTCTTGGCTTGTGCTTGTGATGAACATGGATATGCAGTTATCCCTTCAAGGTCCTACTGTGAATCCTTTTAGATTAATACCCAAAGATGGGTCATATGGTAATTCCAGTTTTCTTTTTTTTGAGGGGCCTCCATACTATTTTCAGTAATGTCTGTACCATTTTACATTCCTACCAGTAGCGTACAAGCGTTCCAAAGTCTCATTCTCATGGACACTTGTTATTTTCTGTTCCTTTCATGTTGGTCATCCTGGTAAGTGTGAAGTGATATCTCATATGGTTTTGATTTGCATTTTCCTATTGACTAGTGATGGTAAGCATCTTTTCATGGGCTTATTGGCCATTTATATGCCTTTTTTTTTTTTTTTTGAGAAATGTCCATTCAAGTCCTTTCTCATTTTATAGAGACTCATTATATAAACCCATTATTTGGGTTTTTTTTTTTTATGTTTTTTTTTTTTTTTTTTTTAAGATTTTATTTATTTATTTGACAGAGAG
This sequence comes from Taxidea taxus jeffersonii, assembly GCA_003697995.1. Taxonomy (NCBI): domain Eukaryota; kingdom Metazoa; phylum Chordata; class Mammalia; order Carnivora; family Mustelidae; genus Taxidea; species Taxidea taxus. Next base: position 8,651 of record RCUC01154556.1, read on the forward strand.
AGAGATCACAAGTAGGCAGAGAGGCAGAGCTGAGAGAGAGGGGAAGCAGGTTCTCCACTGAGCAGAAAGCCCGATGCAGGGCTTGATCCCAGAACTCTGAGATCATGACCTGAGCCGAAGGCAGAGGCCCAACCCACTGAGCCACCCAGGTGTCCCTGGTTGATGTTCTTGAATTGTAGAAGTTTCTTATATATTCTAAATAATAGCCTCTTATCAGATGCAGAATTTGCAATTATTTTCTCATATTCTCTAGTTTCTTTTTTCACTCTGTTGATTGTTTCCTTTGATGTGCAGAAGTTTTTAAGTTTGATGTAATGCCATTTGTCTATTTTTTTATTCTGTTGCCTGTGCTTTTGATGTCATAGCCAACCTTTCTATTTCTTTTAGTGATGTTTAATGACCAGTCTTTGTGTTAGACAGCTTTGAGATCTTGCAATTATTTCTCTCTCAGATCCTATAAATAAAAGTTGCCTAAGACCACTCAGGTCTCTATAGTTGTCACCTTTATTCATTCTCTCTCCCTCCTCCCATTCCATTGTACACACCTGGTTTATCATCCCACTCTGAATTTCTCTTTCTTCTGCTTGTTTGATATCTCTTACCTTTCCAAACTGGAAATATGCTGTCTCTGGTTTATGCTTCTTAAGGAAGTGTCTAAGTCATTAGGAATACTTGAGCTTTCCTCATTGTTCTCCAGAAATGTCTAAATTTCTCTAAAATTGGGCTCTAACCTACCTTTCTTGCTTTACCTTTTCTTCCTTTTTCTCATTACCTACACATACTTTATAGTTTTGTCAAATAGGAGTTGATTGTTTTTTTTCTCTTGTTGCCGCATGATATCCAGACATTAATTGTGCCATTCTTTTTTGCTTGAAATACATTGGAATACTTTAGTGACTCTTTTTTGGTCATTCATTTGTCTGCCTGCCATCTTCTGCTCTTATTTCTTTACACTCACTCCTAGAGAGTTCAGCTTCAGCTAAGACCCATATGCTGATATTTCTCAAATCAGCCTCTCTGTGTATGATCTCTTGGCCTGAAGGACATTACTAAAATTTTAGTGGACCAAAGAATAGCTTTCATCCTCCACAGCCAAGATCTGAGTCAATTAAGGGATAGATAAGGGGTAAAATAGATAAAACCAAAACATAAGCTTCATCACTAATGGAGCTACCATTGGAAAATGTGGCTTATAGTTGTGAAAATTGACCTCCTAATACTGGACCTAGCCCACTTTAAAACTTAAAACAGGTGGGGTAGAGCAGAATGCCCTGCCTATTGACAGTCACCACCCCAAAATAAAGAGAAGAAGGACGAGCAATATTATCTACCCATGTCCAACTTCCCCAATTACCCTCATCTAGGAAGGAGTGAGTGAGGTGGTGGAGTGGGGCCAAGAGGGCTAGACTACGGGACATTTGCCCACATGGAGGAAACATTGGGAGTAGAAAGCATATTTCTCCTGTACCCTCTTCCCCACATATATCTTTATCCAGATATCCCACCATCACTTCAAATCCATGTTCATTATATCCACCCTCAAGACACCCCTCTTTCCCAGCCGCTCCTGTTATACTAGAACATTGAGTCAGCTTTGACTTGACTTTCCTCATATGCCAAAAGTTGATTATTATAATATCATTGTTTTTCTTTAAAATGCTTCTTTTATTTATTCTCCAATATTGCCACCACTAGCTTGTGACAAATCTTTAGCATCACTGAATAGATATGCGCAATATCTAAATTTTCTTTTTTGCTTCTGGTTTGCTTCCTAAAGATTTTTCATTAATCTGTGGCATTTTGGATTAGATGCAAACTGGCATTTAAGTGTCTCCCCACTGCCCTAACACATGATATTCTTTTAAAATATACTTCAGCAGGGACGCCTGGGTGGCTCAGTTGGTTAAGCAGCTGCCTTCGGCTCAGGTCATAATTCCAGCGTCCTGGGATCGAGTCCCACATCGGGCTCCTTGCTTGGCAGGGAAGCCTGCTTCTCCCTCTGCCTCTGCCTGCCACTTTGTCTGCCTGTGCTCTCTCTCTCTAACAAATAAATAAATAAAATCTTTAAAAAAAAAAATAAAATATACTTCAGCATACAAACAATGCTTTAGGAAAGATGATGTTTTTGAAACACGCCGTGCTCATTCCTACTGCATCTTTTCCCAAGTGGACAACTGTGCCTGAGAATAGCTTCTTGACCTTTTATATTCCTAAATTTCCAGTTCAACTTTCATCTCTCCCAGATATCTCTCTTTGTACTCTGGTCTGCATCTCTGTTAGTATACTTAAAATGCTTTTTTTTTTTTTTTTTGGTAATTCTCAAAGTGTTCCTATTTTGGCTTTATCTTTCCAACTAATTTTTATGGAAGTATAGAAAACCCTATACTTCAATATCTGCTCACCCTTCCCCTATACCCCTACATGTCTAGCATAGACTAAACTCATAGTAAATAATCAATGAAATTGATCAGTATAGAAAGTTAGAATAGCATATTATGTAATATGTTTGAGGTTAAATTTCTAGGCTAAGATGTGAGCCTTTTATGAAAAACATCAAGAACAAAATTTCTCCCATATTTCCTAGTTAGAAATTTCTATAAATGAGTAGACATTTACATGTGTCCTATTTAAAATTCTTCTGATGCATTTCTTTCTTTCTTTCTTTTTTTTCTTCTGATGCATTTCTTATGGGATAATAGGACCCTTTTCTTTGGTGAATCTTAAGTAAGAGTATTGGAATGGAATACTGACAGGAAAGAAAAAAACAAAAAACAAAACTCTCAAGATAACACATGGCCTCAATCAAGAAAGCATTGGAGGAAATTAAGCAGGCATTTGGAAAAAAGACATATTGTCATCTGGGCTCATTGCTTTTAAAAGAAAACATTTGAGTGCATGTAATATTTAAATCCATTTTGTAGACCCCACTTCTTGGAAAATAAAATAAGTTATTTATTTATCGTGACTCCAGTTTGTGTCTGATGTGTATAATGGTAAATTTGAATTGATTTTGTACAACAGCATAAAACATATGATAGAAAGGCCAATAAGCACTCTAGAAATATCTACTAGAATTTAGTTTCCTAAAGGAACTCCTTTTTAAAAAATTTAAAAATGTTTATTTATTTATTTGTTTATTTGTTATTTTAGAGAAAGAGCACGCACATGCCTGCACATGCAATCAGCGGGAAGGGGCAGAGGGAGAGGCAGAGGGAGAGAAACAGACTCTCTGCTGAGTGCAGAGCCCAACACGGGGCTCAGTCTCATAATCCTGAGATCATGACCTGAGCCAAAATAAAGAATTGGAATCTTAACTGACTGAGCCACCTAGGCTCCCCTCAAGGAACTTTTAAAAAAAGAAACTTTTGTTTTACCTACATCCATACAAACTGCTCCCTTTAATAAATATAGAACAACTGGAGAGAGGTTGATTCCTTGAGCTTTTAATTTTCTTGAATTTAAAAATTTATTAAAAGATTTTATTTATTTAATTGACAGAGAGAGAGATCACATAGGCAGAGAGGCAGGCAGAGAGAGAGGAGGAAGCAGGCTCCCCGCTGAGCAGAGAGCTCAGTGTGGGGCTGGATCCCAGGACCCTGAGACCATGACCTGAGCCGAAGGCAGAGGCTTCAACCCACTGAACCACTCAGGCGCCCCTTGAATTTAAATTATTAAAAAATGTTTTCCTTTTAATATTAGAAGAACACCTATTAAAATTATCTGATCAATTGAGTCTTCCATCTTCCTGAGTATTTTGGACAGTTGGGAATAAGGGGAAATCTAGGAGAAATTAGGAATGTTTCTAAATTGACAGGATTTTAGTATTTTGGAGAAGGTGCCATTTCTAGGAACGGCCACAAGATGGTGTAGAAATAAATACCTAAGCATTCATAAATGTCATTCATTCATTCATTCATTCAGTAAACAAGCGTTTAATAATCCCCAACTACAGCTATGGTGAGTGCTGTAATACATTAATAAAAAATAAAAAGTTAAAAAAAATAATCCCCAACTACATGCATAGAATAATGTGAGGCACAGGAGATACTGGAATGATTTATTTATATACAGTTCCTGTCCTCAAGGAGCCTGGAGTCTAATGGAGGAAGGTGTATGTGTAAGAGAAGGAGAATAGAGTGTTACAGGGGCAATGTTGAGCTATAAATGGCCAAAAATGGGTAACTAAAGGAAGAAATGGACACTTCTATAGATGTTAGATGGTGGTTGGAAAGGCACCAGAGAGGAAATAATTTTTTTTTTTAATTTTTAAAATTAACATATAATGTATTATTTGTTTCAGGGGTACAGGTCTGTAATTCATCAGTCTTACACAATTTACGGTGCTCACCATAGCACATACCCACCCCATCCCTCCCACCCTCCTCTACTCCAGCAGCCCTCAGTTTGTTTTCTGAGATTAAGAGTCTCTTATGGTTTTTCTGCCTCTCTGGTTTTGTCCCATTTCATTTTTGAGGAAATGATTTTTTAAAAAAGATTTTATTTATTTATTTGACAGAGAGAGACACAGTGAGAGAGGGAACACAAGCAGGGAGAGTGTGAGAGGGAGAAACAGGCCTCCCGCAGAGCTGGGAGCCCAATGCGGGGACCTAGGATCGTGACCGGTGCTGAAGTCAGAGGCTTAATGACTGAGCCACCCACGCACCCCAGAGGAAATGATTCTTTAACAGAATCTTATAAACCTGGGAGGGAGATATTAGGAAGTAGATTATATAGATTGCAGAATTTGGGGGAGGTGGTGCCTGGAAATAGAGGGAGATACATAAATGAAGGACCAAAAATTTAAGAACCAGTCTGGCATATCTAAGGAATTTTAAGCAGTCGATTATGGTTAAGGTCCAGTGTAGGAGACTTTAGATATGCAGGCCGGATAACCGTAGGACCTGACATGCTTTCCTTAGTGAGGTTATGTTTTCAGGAGGTCACTTTTACATAGTTTACATAGTTTATGTGAATGGTGGTCATGAGATAGGGACACAAGTTGGGAGACTATAGTAGCCTACAGGGAAGAGATGATAGGACCAATATTGTGGGAATGAGTGCTTAACTCGACATGATTCGGGACAGAATGGCTGTCTGGAAGAGGTAGTATTCTAGGAAGGCATCAATGAGTTCTGGCTTAAGTGAGTGTGATAGCTAATTGCCCAAGAGTGGAGTTAGAGGAGGAAGAAGGGTCTCAGGATGAAAACTATGAGTTCATATTGGAGTTGTGTCTTGATGGTTCAGTTTGGGACTCGTGGTACAGAGATGGGAGCTGGGGTGAGGAAAGAGAATGGGAGGGAGCACCACTGTGCTGAGATGAGGCTCAGTGTGGGGTAGAATGAAAGACGAGCTGCTGTGATCTGATTTTGGTTATTTACATTCCTGTATTATTTGTGTTTCTGATTAGTTACCAGAGACGTAGGTTGAACACATATTGCCCAACTGCGAAAAGACTTTAATTCGTTTCTTTTTTTTTCTTAAAGATTTTATTTATTTATTTGACAGAGAGAGAGAGAGATCACAAGTAGGCAGAGAGGCAGGCAGACTCTCTACTCTCTGCTGAGCAGAGAGCCCGATGCGGGACTTGATCCCAGGACCCTGAAATCATGACCTGAGCCGAAGGCAGCGGCCTAACCCACTGAGCCACCCAGGCGCCCCTTAATTCGTTTCTAAATATTAAGCTACTAATGACACAAGTATTGACTTTGTTGTTTCCTTGCTTAATCCTACAAATACATT
>RCUC01154557.1:0-16484 GCA_003697995.1 Taxidea taxus jeffersonii
CCCCCCCCCACCTTGGTCCAAAAGATTTAATCTCAGCTGGATGTCAGCCAGGGGTGGGGATCAGGAACTGAGGAGAGGCCTGGGCTGTTAGCTCTGCCCTAACTAGCCCAGAGGCCACTTTCCTCTGAGCCTCAGTTGCTTCCTCTGTGAATCGGGGACAGTAATACACCACCAGGAACCGCCCAAGGAAGCTGTGCGCCACAGGCAAGGGGAAGGCATGGGTCATCCCACCTGTTTCTGCCCCCTTCCACCCTTCCCCCGCAGTTCCATTCCGAAGCACTCACTCGGGTACTTTCTCTTGCAAGGCCAGTCGGAAATATTCCTCCCAGGGCACGGCCATTCTCCCTGAAATAGTCCCAGGCTTTCTTTCCACAAGGCAGGAGTCTTGCGCTAGCTCAGAAGGCCCTGGGGGTTTTGGGTTGAGGGCAGCGGGGCAGCGAGCTCCGTACTCCAATAAGGCAGCCACCTAGCAGGCCCTGGTTGCCGGGGCAACCAACCACACAACATTCCCTTGCCGGATTGAGGCCAGGGGCATCCATCCTGGGAGGGAAGAGGGGGAGGTGCGGTTGCAGCCAGGAAGGGAGTGCGCTCTGCCCATTCCAGAGAGGGCTTTAGCTCCTAATCTAAACTGGGGTGCAGTGAAAAGGAGATGGGTCCCTCGGTGTGCTGTGTCTGGTCAAGCCTCTTCCTGGCTGGGTAGGATAGGATGCCTCTATCGTGGCTGTATGCTCAGTTATCCTTTCTTTTCTTTTTTTTTAAAGAGTTTTTTTTTTTTTTTAAGATTTTATTTATTTATTTGCTAGAGAGAGAGCAGGAGCGAGCACAGACAGACAGAGTGGCAGGCAGAGGCAGAGGGAGAAGCAGGCTCCCCGCCGAGCAAGGAGCCCGATGTGGGACTCGATCCCAGGACGCTGGGATCATGACCTGAGCTGAAGGCAGCTGCTTAACCAACTGAGCCACCCAGGCGTCCCTCAGTTATCCTTTCAAAAGAATAATTATTGGGCACCTACTGTTTGCCAGGCCCCGGCCAGAGTGCTAAGGGCCTACTGTGCTGCAGCTCTTTGAGGGTCAACTCCCTTTGCTGGGGATGGGGCTACCCTGGCCAAGTCTCAGGGAATCCCTAGCCTGGTTAAGGAGCTCAGCATCGCCCAGTGGAGACCAGCTTGGAAGGGACCCATGATCCAGATCTGGAGGATACAGGAGGGAGGAGCTGACATACTTTGGGCAACAACAGTTATTAAGTGCTCTCTATATATTATCAATTTAATTCTTAAAACAGCACTCTAGGGACGCCTGGGTGGCTCAGTTGGTTAAGCGGCTGCCTTCGGCTCAGGTCATGATCCCAGCGTCCTGGGATCGAGTCCCACATCGGGCTCCTTGCTCAGCAGGGAGCCTGCTTCTCCCTCTGCCTCTGCCTGCCACTCTGTCTGCCTGTGCTCACTCCTGCTCTCTCTCTCTGTCTGACAAATAAATAAATAAAATCTTTAAAAAAAAAAAAAAAACAGCACTCTAGGGAACGGCCCAGAGTAATACCCCTGGGTCCTCCACCCAGAAATAACACACGCTAGCATCTTCTCATCTTTGCTTTCTATCATTTTAGTTTCCTGTTTTAAATAATTTTTTCATGTAAAGAATTGCATTTTCTTATTGTAGAACACCATTAGCAAAAAAACACACCTATACTTATAATCCCTAAATTGCTAAAAAACAACTCCTAAGCATTTTGTTAGAGCATATTTTTAGAAAGGAGCTAAAATAATGTACATTTTCTCTTTGAAGACGTTGCATTAAATTGCAACTACATCCTTCTACATAAATCGATGTGAAGTTACAAGATACATGACCTAATATTTTCTTGACTTAAAAACATTGAGGTATCATTTACATACCGTAAACTTCCTATTTTCTTTCACATACGGTTCTGTGAGTTTTAGTAAATGCGCAGAGTCCTGTAACCATCCCCATGGCCAAGACACAAAATGCTTCCCTCGCCCCCTGCCGTCCCCATGCTCCATAATCAACCCTTGTTCCGACCCCAGCCCCTGGCAACCACTCACTGACCCGTTCTCTGTCCCAGCGGGTGTGCCTTTTCCAGAATATCAGAAATGGAATTCTCTGCTTTGTGGCCGCTGGAGTCTGGAGTCTGACTTCTGTAACCCAGAAGCGTTCATCTGAGATTCATTCACGTCGACATGTGTACCCGTATTTCATTATTTTCCATTGTGGAGTAGTATTTGATTATATACCATGGTTTCATTAGTCAGCCCCCTGCTGGGTCATCTCTCGTTCCGGGCGATTATAAATATAGCCTGTGTTCGTGTACAGTTTTTTGTGTGAACATAAGCTTTCATTCTGCTCTGTATAAGTACGTAGGAGTAAGCTTGCTGAGTCATATGGTAAGTCTGTGTCTAATTGTATAAAAAATGGCAAACTTTTTTCCAAGTGGCTGTACCATTTTTATATTCACGCCAGCAAAGCATGAGCGGTCTCATCGCTGCTCCGTAGCCTTGCCAGCAGTTGGTACTGGTGGGTTTCTTGAATGTCATTCTAATAGACGTGTAGCTCCTAGAAGACTTTTTTATTTAGAGACCCTTGTCGATTCACATGCTGTTGAAGAAGCAACACAGCGAGATCCCATTTCCCTTCACCCCGTTCCCCCCAGGGGTTCCATCCTGCACCCTACAGGATACAATCACCACCAAGAAATTGGCATCAAGATAATCCGCCAACCTTATTCAGATCTCTTGGTTTTACATGTGCTCCTGTGTGTGTGTGTGTGTGTGTGTGTGTGTGTGTGTGTGTGTGTGTATTTAGTTCATTGCAAAGTTATCACACGTGGGGGTGCCTGGATGGCTCAGTGGGTTAAAGCCTCTGCCTTCGGCTCAGGTCATGAGCCCGCATCGGGCTCTCTGCTCAGCAGAGAGCTTGCTTCTCCCCTCTCTCTCTTCCTGCCTCTCTGCCTTCTTGTGATCACTGTCTGTCAAATAAATAAAATCTTAAAGAAAAAAATTATCATACATGGACTTCTATGACCGCCACAATCAAGCTACCTACAGAACGTTCCTCACAGAGTTCCTTCATGCTACGGATAGCTAGGACCGCCTCCCTCCCTCCTGCCTCATAGTTGCCTCCTGGCAACTATGTATCTGTTCTCCATCTCGACAGTTCTGCTACCTCAAAGATGTTCTATAAGTGGAATTGCACAGTATGCAACGGGTGAGACTGTCTTTTGCACTCGGCTTCATTCTCTTGAGATCCATCCTACTAGCTACACACAGCAGTGTTTACGCTTTCTGATCACTGAGTAGCATGCCACGGGATGGATATGCTGTGCTTGGTGAACCATTCGGGTGGAAGGATGTTTGGGTTAGATGCCGGTTGGGGCTCTCATGAAGAAAGCCACTGTGAAGATTCACGTCCTGGTTTTTGTGTGAGCGTCAGTTTTCCTCCCTCCAGAATAGACGCCCGTGAGCACAATTGTTAAGGAAGCTGCTCAAGTCTTTTCCAGAGTAGCTGTACCACTTGGAATTCCCACCGACAGCTTAAGAGTGATCCAGATTTTCTGCCTCCTTGCAGTCATCACCGTGTTTGCCTTGGCCAGTGCAATAGGTGCGCCGTGAGGTCTCACTGTGGTTTTTTTTTGCGTTTCTCTACTGGCTGTGATGACGATGAACATCTTTTTGTGTGCTTCTTTGCTATCCCCTTCAGCAAAGTATCTGTTCATATCTGTTGCCTTGTTCTAATGAATTGTTCTCAGCTGTTGAGTATTGAGAACATCTTACATATTATATATTCTAGATACAGGTCTCAATGTTCCAGATAATCCTCTGTTGGATATTTTCTCCCAGGCTGAGCTGATCTTTTCATTCTCTTCACATGGTCTTTTGCAGAGCAAGGTTTTAAAGTTTGATGACCTGATTTGCCAATTTCTCCTTCATGCATCGTGTCAGGTCTAAGGTGGGATTTGAACTTGGGCCACCTGGGTGTGGAGCCCACACTCTTAACCACAATGGTCTGGATATAGTTGAGCCCCTCCTTGGATCTTTCCCCCTACAGATTCATTCCCTTCCTTGTCTCTTCAGAGGACGTCATCGTCATGAAGCTAGTATGCATCCCCCCTTTTGAATTTCTGTTCTTTTAGAGGTGTTTTTTGGGGGGCAAATGTTTACTGAGCACCTACTCTGTACCAGAGAGTGTGTGAAGATACAGCAGTGGATAAGGCAGAAACTACCGTCATGGGGCATACAGGCTGTTGGTGCACCTATCGGACTGGCTAAGGCAAACACAGAGATGACCGCAAGGAGGCAGAAAATCTGGATCACTCTTACGCTGTTGGTGGGAATTCCAAGTGGTACAGCCACTCTGGACTAGGGAGAGAAGTCAAGGGTGCAAGGAGCAGGGAGGGAAGATTTTTTGAGGCAGTAACGTGTGAACTGAGACCTCAAGGATGGTGTGGTGGGGGGTGAGAAGAAGAAAGGAAAAGTATTCCAAGTAAGGGGAACAGGATGTGCAAAGACCCTGAAGCAGGAGGACGTGCACCCACCCTTCACAAAGAGAGCAAAGGTCTGTAGGTTAGTGTGTGGAATTCAAGGATGATGGGATAGGTACTGACTGGAGAGGGCCAAGGAGGGGCCAGACCTGTGACCAATAACAGATGAGGGAACTGAAGCCCAGGGGAGTTAAGTGACCCTCTGAGGACAAAAGGCTGAGGAGTGATGGGCCTTGGTTTTGTTTTTAGAGATAACCCATCCCTACCTTGAAACTGCTCATAGCTTCGAGGAAAGGAAAAGGTCCCTACACAAGCAGCCTGTCTTCAGAAGGCTGCAGCTATGGGTACATGACCCGGGCCTCAGCATTTCTGTTTTAAATAAGGTGTCGAGGCCCCTGGGTGGCTCAGTGTGTTGGGCCTCTGCCTTTGGCTCAGGTCATGATCTCAGTCCTGGGATCAAACCCAGCATCACCTGCTTCCCCCTCTCTCTCTGCCTGCCTACTTGTGATCTCTCTCTCTGTGTCAAATAAATAAATAAAATCTTTAAAAAAAATAAATAAGGTGTTGCTTTCAGCTTCTCTTGGGGGCTCCCCTCTCATGCTGCTAAGGCAGAGGTCCCAAATCCCCACCTGCGTCTATCCCCACATCCTGGGAGAGAGGATGAGTGGGACTGCTGAGTGACAGCGGGACACGATTTCTCAGCTGGCCTTGCCCTTGGCCACAGTGCACAGCTCTGGAAATAGCCACTCTCCCCACCCCCAAATCTCATGCTTGGGTGGTTTCCCCCTTCCTATTTCTCCATTCCAAGGCAGGGGGCGGGGGGTGTGGTGCACCTTGGGGAGTAGGGCTGAGGAAAGAGGAAGCTACGGGGTCGGATGGACAGACGGATACCTTGTTTCAGGCTGTGGGAGGACGGGACTGACTGCTTTCTTGGCAGCCAGCCCACAGGAGGGGTTTGTGGAAATCCTGCCCACTCCTCCCACAGCAGCCTCCTGTCCTACGTGGCTCCCGGCCCAGAATCGTGCCCAGCGATCACAAATGGGGCTTTGTGTTCCCGAGACAAAGAACATGCTCCTCACCCCCAACCTGGGCCAGGGCTTGTCTTCCTTGTCCCAACTTTGGCTTTGGAAGGCCTGGGGCCACTTCGCAGGAGGGGAACTGAGGTCTAGAGACAGGCAGGTCTGTGGAGCCAGAAGAGGGGTCTGCCCCTGGTTTGGGGGTGGACATGGAGCAGAGAGACGGTATGTCGGCAGGGATGAAGCTGCTGTCCTAGGCACTGTGGGGAGAAAGGATGTAAGAAATAATACGACTATCATCGCCATAAGAGAGGCCAGATTCCAGCCCCGGAGGGGAACAGAATTCTGTTTAACCCAGGGAGTGTGTTTTGAGTCTTTCTTACGTGCCAACGGTGTGGGAGGCACGGCATGAATCAGACATTGTCCCTGACATTTAAGAGATAAGACGAGAGTGTAAAATACCACAAAACAAGAGAACAAGAGACCAAGGTCGCAGAATGTTGCCAACAGACAGGGGTGAGGGGGGTGGGGAAGGCTGGCGGTTGCCTTCCCGCAGGCTGCAGGCCATCCGCAAAGCCGGGGCAGCCGAGATTTCAGAAACTGGAGGCAGCATGGAGTATTTTCTGAGGATAAAAAGAAGCTCATGTCTTTATGTCGGGGGAAGCCCTCTGCTGCTGCCCGATTCCCTTGTCTGCTTTCTCGTCTGCGTATCACTTCCTACTTCTTACTGAGAGTGTCTTCTTCAGTGGCAAGCGACTTTTGTCAGCTCCCCAAGCTCCTGAGAGCCCCAGGGGAGCAGGGCTGGGCGGTCCTATACCTCGCTGTATCCCCACTGCCTGGAACACAGTAGGCACTTGACAGATCGGCTAAATAAAAGGAATATTCATACAAAGAATATACATATAATCGTTTGTGGCATCAGGATGGTGGTGTGGAGATGGTTATGTTTCCCCCATGACTTCTGGTTTCTCTTTCAGCACTTTTTTCCTGTTATTCCAAGTCTTTGAGCATATCCTTCTTTTTTGATTTTTTTAACAAGATTTTATTTATTTATTTGACAGACAGAGATCACAAGTAGAGAGGCAGGCAGAGAGAGAGGAGGAAGCAGGCTCCCTGCTGAGCAGAGATTCCCAGGACCCTGGGATCATGACCTGAGCCAAAGGCAGAGGCTTTAACCCACTGAGCCACCCAGGTGCCCCATGAGCTATCCTTCTTAACAACTATGTCATAGTCCGTGATATTGACATGATATTGTCTCTACTTTGCTAGCCCCACCCCTCCTAGTTTTTATCCAGTGGTATGGGTCCGAGATCAACAAGGGAACAGGAAAAGGAGGGGAGGGGCTTCCTGATGGAAGGCAGGGTAGGGCAAGAGCACTGTGGGTGTGGGGAGAGGGGATAGGAGCAAAATCTTTCTTTTTTTTTTAAGATTTTATTTATTTATTTGTCAGAGAGAGAGAGAGAGAGCGCGAACGAGCACAGGCAGACAGAGAGGCAGGCAGAGGTAGAGGGAGAAGCAGGCTCCCTGCCGAGCAAGGAGCCCGATATGGGACTCCATCCCAGGACGCTGGGATCATGACCCGAGCCGAAGGCAGCTGCTTAACCAACTGAGCCACCCAGGAGTCCCGATGGGAGCAAAATCTTAAAAGAGTGTTGAGTTCAGGAGTATCTAGAAGGCTAGGTGGCCGGGGAATCTGGCACCCAGTGGTAGGTATGTTGTTGAACCGACCCCCTCCAAACCCTTGCATTGTAGCATTTGCCAGTTTCCATGGGGGTAGATTCTCCTGCCATGGATGGTTTCACATTCCCACTGTGGCGATGCTGTACATCAAGTGGGAAAGCCATGGGCACAGCCATCCCTGACCTTGGAGTCTATGGATCAGATTTCTCTGCTGAGATGCGAAGCCCCAGGTTTTTCCTGCGCAGCAGCCTGGAGCCGCACTGGCTACTGAAGCGTGGTTGCTCCATCACTCCCTGGAATTCAGGGTGGGACCTGGTGTTCAGCCTAGGGGGACCCCGGTGTCAGGCACAGTCATAGGTTCAGGATGTCCTCCTATGGCCATGACTCTTACTGAGCCCTTGCTATATGGCAGGCTGTGCTAAACATCTGACTTTTTCTTCATGCCATCCTCACACCGAGGCGATGAGGTGGGTGCTGTTATTATGCCCAATTTACAGATAAAAAACCCGAAGCCCCCAGAAGGTGCCCAAGACACCCAGCTCATAGTGTAGGTGCCACGATTCAGTCCCAGGTTGGATTAACTGGATGTTAGAACTTCTGCTCGTATCCCACGAGCTCAGCGTCTCCTGCCACTGAAGGCAGCACTCGTGTGCATCCCAGGGGTGCTAGGCTAGGGAGAGAGCTGGCCCGAAGATGATCATTTCTTTGTCTTTAAGGGCTTAGAGGAAGTGGAAAGGGAGGAGGCTAAGCATTTCTTGAGCACCTACTATGTGCCAGGAATGATGACAGCTGCCTCACACACTGCCTCTGGATCAACTCTCACAACAACCCGTGAGAATGGTGAGACCTTTCCCACGTGACAGCCCAGGCTTGGGTGCTCGTGAGCCTACTCTCTCCTCTCGGAGCTAGGTAGCCCCAAGCAGGTGACACTCCTTCTCTCTGCCCCCTTCACCCTTTGGTCCCTTGATGGGATCTTCCCCCGGGAGACCTCAAACCCTCTGCCAGTTTCAAGTCAAAACTTCTCAGAACAACAGGAAGTGGCCAAGCCATTCGGAAAGTTTGAGGACTGTACCACAGTCCCGGGAGCATTTCAGGCTCCAGAGCTGGCTATTGGACAGGTGACAGAGCTGGCTCCCTGGAGGCCTGGCCTGCACATTCCATAGCCTTCATAACCTCCCTGGGGGCCTGGGGAGGGGCATCTGGGAATGCGACTTCTTGCTCAGCTCCGGAAGACTGGCTGAGTAGGCTGATGGCAGTTTGGCTGGCAGCCCAGGTGGCCCCAGGTTCCATCAGGGGTCCCTAGGGGTCGGAGAGCCTATCTGAGATCTCTGCAGGAGCTCAGAAGAAAAAGAGTTAGCCAAAAGCTCTCACCTAGGTGGGGGTGGGAAAGGCACAGGGCGCCTGTCTTGAAGCAGCACGCACACAGCAAGTACCATTTTCCTCCGATAAGGCTCGGGGACGACTAGTAAGGCACACAGAGGAGGTGGGTGGTTAACACTCCCTTGGGGTTACCGCAGTTCTGGATTCGACTCTGGATCACCTCTCGTACCCTGCTAACAGGTACCCTGCAATACTTCTAAGCCTTGGGGCCAGCCCTGCTAGACCCATATCCCAGATGGGGTAACTGAGGCCCAGTCTTTGGAAGTTGGAGACTTAGCAGACAGCGGCCAGCTTGGGGGAGAACTCAGGGATCGGAATCCCTTACAAGCTTGGCTGGAGTGTTGGGTGGGAAGTCAAGGGGGGAGTTTGGGAGGCAGATCACTGGCTACTCCTGGGGCTGTTCCAGGCCCTCCTGGTCCCGCCAGTCTGGGCGTCGGCTGCAGCAATCATTCAGCTGGGGCCTTCCCATTGGTGCCCAACCCTGGGCTGACCGGAGTGAGTCAGGCTTGATGCCAGCTCTTCCAAGAACTCTTAGGCGGGTAAACAACAAACTCATGGGGAGAAATGGGTAAGTATCTGTCCTGGGACAGGCTTTTCCTGTTGCATTGTTTCAGATATGTTTTTCAAACTCCCAAGTTTTGACACTTGAGGAATGGACAAACATGGAGCTGAGGAGCAGAAAAAAAGAGAAGGAAACCCTTGTCTGGGGTGGAAGGGTATCTTGGAAGGCTTCTTAGGAGAGGTGATGTTTGAGTTATACCTTGAAGGATAATAATAATAATAGCAAACCGTTTCTATAAGCTTCTTATGTGCCTTATGTTTTATGTTCTTATGTTTTGAGACCTGTATCTGCTTCTTCCATATCTGCTTTATCTCATCGAATTCTCTCACAACGCTATGAGCAAAATACTATGTTATTCCTGTTGAACAGAGGAGAAAAGCAAGCCAAGGCACAGAGAGGTTAAGTGACTTGCTCAGGACCACACGGCTAGCAAGCAGTGGAGTTAGGATTCAAATCCAGAAAGGCAAGCCAACTGCTGCCTGAGACCTTCCCTGAGCTATCTAATCTCTCTGAACCTGTTTCTTTATCCATGAAATGAGGGGGATAGTGCAATAGTACTTAGTGCACAGAATTATGGTGAGGACGAAGACGGTACAATCCCCGGAAACCGCTTAGAACAGTGCCTGGCACACAGTACGTGTTCAAAGAGTTGTAAATGACTTCTGTCGCCGCCGTCGCGGTTGTCTTCAGGCTTCCCCTCCCCCTCCGGCCGCGGCTGCCTCCCCCGCAGTGCCAGCCCATGACGTGGGAGCTGCCGCTCGCACAGTCTGGGTTTAATTGGAAACTAAACGAGAAGGAAGGGGATGTTCGAGGCCCCTCCCTTGACTCTGAACGGACCACCCCCCCCCCCCACCGCCCCTCGCCCCGGGGAACGTGCGACTCCCTCTTTAGCGACACCTCCCGCCGACCGCGGGTACTGCTCCTGGACAGAGCACGCGACTGGGACCAAGGAGGCGGCACCGGGATGGGAGGCCGGGGAGGGCTAGGGAGGTGCGACTGTGCTGGAGGGAGGGCAGTCAGGGGACAGGCTGTGTCTTCTGAGCTCCGTGCCAGCTCACCACGAGCCAGCGGCCACGCCCGCCTTGGCCGTGGGCCGCTCCCCACCTGGCAGTCTCAGCGCGCCCAGGTCTCCGCGGTGGGTGCGCTCGGGCGCGCTTGGCTGGGGTGCCGGCAGAGGGCGCGCGAGGGGGCCCGGGGACGGGCGGGGGACACGCGGGAGGCGGGATTGGGGGGAGGGCCCTGGGCTGCCCCTCCCGCCCCCTGCCCGCCCACCCGGAGCTCCAGACCAGGAGGCAAGAGCTGCGGGTGCCCCCTGTGCGCTCTGCCTCCTCCGCGCCCCGCTCCTACCTGTAGAGTCCGAGGGACTCCCACTCTCCGGACACCTATTCTTTCTCCTCCGGAAACCTCCCGCCTAGCTACCCGCGTCTCGCATAGGCGGCGCTGGGACCCCGGGACGGGGCGCCAGGCTCGCAGCTGGTGACATGTAGACGCCCCCTCCGTGGTCCAGCCTCGGCACCTGGGCACCCTTCTGCCCGTAAAGTTTGGGGCTGGGCGCCATGGCCAAGAGCAGCTCCCTGAATGTTCGCGTGGTGGAGGGCCGGGCGCTGCCCGCCAAGGACGTGTGAGTACCCCGGGGCGAGTCGCGGGTGAGGGGCGCCGCGGACATGGGATGGGGCGGGGGTCTCCCGTTCCGCATGCCGGGGAGGAGCGGTGAGGTGGGCAGGGGGTTCCTGTTTAAGACACAATATTGGTGCAGATCCGCCTCCACAGGGCTAAAACCTCATGCCCATCGCTGTCCTATCGGAAAGGGGCACCCAGACTTAGCAGATGCGCCACCCTGCCCCAGGAAGGGGGATGTCTTTGTTCCTGGGATGTACTAAAGGGGAGTGGAGGGTCGGATTTTGTTGGAGCTGGGAGGGTAGTGGCGGGGGGGGGGGGTCTCTTCCTTAGTTCCGGCAGGTGCCAGAGGAGGGGTTTCTCCAGACCAGGGTGGGTGCCTATCTAAGGAATCCTGGGAAGAAAGCCCAGAGCACCCGGTGGCCCCAGCACTCCTCTGTGGGCGTGTTTAGGTTCAAAGACAGTCATCAGATGGCCCACCAGCCAGGCCTGGGGGAAACTGGGGTCCTCTGGACCCAGAGGCCTGAGCTCCCTAGCAAGGAGCTCCCTATGTGGGCCTTCCCTGGATGCTGAGCCTCTTGAAGACTCCACCCCCCACTCCCACCCCCCCAACCCCCAGGTAACACCCTGTCCAGCCAGGTGTGATGGGGGCTGGAGGACCCTCGGGCTCCTGTGGGTACCAATCCTTGGCTCTACTTCCTCTAGGTCTGAGTCAGCAGTTGCCGAATCAGCAGAATGGCAGGAGGGGTCCCCCTCCTGCTTGGCCTGGAGCCCAGAAGGGGCTCTGAGGTGTCAGCACCTGGGACAGGTGTGGGATCCTTGGCAGGACATCATCTGTATGACCTTGAAACTGGTCCTCTTGGGTCTCGATTTCCCGCCTGGACAATGGGAGCTCTGGACAGGGGCTACCCAGCCTGGAGCAGCTGTTGGGGGGGTGGAGAACCTGTTAGGATTTACCCCGTGGCCAAGAGTGAGCAGAAATCTGGATTCTGAGCCGCTACCCAAGTTGAGATGAAGGCTTAGCTATGCTCTGATGTCCCCAGCTGTGGGTCCCCAGTGAAGGGTCTCCTGCCTTTGATTTTAGGAACTCCACCCCTCCCCAACCCTGAGCTGCTGAAAGAGGTTTTAGCTTCCCTTCATCCTCATCAGCTACCCCAAATAAACATGCACCTGGGATAGAGGCAGAGCGCTTGCTGTGTGAATGCAGCATCTGGACAAGCCCCTACTTCCCTCCTTCTGGGACACCCTCTCAGAGCTTTGGAGAATGACATTCTGGAACTGTCAGGGCGGTGAGGCCAGGAATGGGGGCCTGGAAACTGCCAGAGGGCTGGGGGGGCCCTCCAGAAATCAGGTTTCCATCTCCCCATCCTGGGTGAGGGTCATTAGTGAGGGGCTGGTGCTACCCCTGGCCCTGGACATGGCTCACGGTGGGGACATGGCTTGTGGGGTGGACACGGCTCACAGGGGGTTCCTTCTGCCTCTCCTGCAGAGGGAGTTAACTCATACCTGCTTCCTACACCTCTTGGCCACTCTTTCTCCCCCCAAGTTCTTGGGTCAAGGTGAGCCCCAGAGCAAGGGTGAGAAGAAGTCTCTAAGCCCTTGTTGGGGATCCAGCCCTCTGCCTCAGTTTCCTTAGCCTTAGTTGGCTCCCTTCTTCAGAGGGGCTGTCCTCAGAGCCTGCTGGGATCTCCACACCCAGGGAGACTCTTAGATGGGGGTGTGTTCTCTCTCTGCTTTCCTAAGGGAAAGGGCCCATCCTCCTTCTGAAGCCTCATCAGGTTTGAGGGCGGGGTCTGACCTGAATCTGGAGGAGGCCTCCCCCTGACAATTTTGAGAATTACTCCTGTTAATCATAGTAGCTGTAAGTCGTCCAGGGCTTACTCTGGGCCAGGGCCTATACTTAACACTTTCCGTGGTCCTATAAGCATTTCCATTTACAAATGGGGGACACAGGCCCAGAGAGGCAAAGTCACTTGCCTGAGGTCACACAGCTGGGATTTGAGCCCTGACTGGCCCCGTGCAAAAGCCACACTGGGCAGGCAGTGGCCGAGGGGCCTTTTTTCCCACGCTTGAGTTGGGGCAGGGCCCATGGGAGAGGTCAAGGTTCTGGAGAGATTGAGGGTCTGGTGGGGGCACCCCTCCTGCCACAGCTGCTTCCTACCTGATGGGAGCCTGATAAGGCCCTTGTGCGTCAGAGCCGTGGAGCCGACAAGCGAGCTTGGCTCCCGAGGGGGGTCCCAGGGTCAGGCCTAGTTGACGGAAGGGGGCGTGTCTCCCAGCTCTTTGCTACTGGGATCCCAGCCAATCTTCCTCCACATCTGCTGCTGGGGAAACTGAGGAATGGGACCGGACCTAAAAGAGGCTCAGAGATTGAGAACCCAGCCAGAGAAATGAGATCTAGGGGTCACCCAGCCACAGGCAACCCAGGGTGTAGAGCCAGATTAAGAAACTGAGGCTCTCGGGGTTACTCAGCCCAGAGGGTCTGAGATAGATTCAGAAGGGGAAACTGAGGCCTAGGGTACTGCTCGGAAGGGAGCTCAGCAGTAGAACCCAGAAAAGAATGTAGGGACATAGGCCACCACCCAGCCTGAGCTGTTCAGGGAAAGAGGCCAGATGGGGAAATGGAGGCACTGGAGCACCCACACGGAGGGAGCTGAGGGCAGGAGTCCAGAGAGGAAACTGAGGCACAAGGAAGGACTCATCCAGCAGACAAGGCTCAGACTGCCACTGGCTTCTGGTGCCAGCAGCCCCTCCCCTGAAATCCTGTGGTAACTGTGGATTGGTGACTGATTAGAGATGGCAGAGAGAGAGTGTGGGGACTGGGGCATCAAAAGAGGGGGTCACTTGGGGAGAGCACTGTGAGCGGGGGTGGAGGGGACATTGGTTAAGAGCATGCGTGCTGAGCCCCCTGGGTTTGAATTCCAACTCGGGAGGGGGGTTGTGGGATAGAGGATACAGGTCCTCCCCCCAGGAGCTCACAGTTCAGAACTTTGAGGGAGATAGACGCTAAATACAGAGAGAAACAGGGAGCAAGATGCGTTCTGGTGCCCAGAGGGATTGGAGGTCAGTTTCACAAAGGACAGAGGTGGTCAGGGGTGGCCTTTCTGAGGAGGTGACTTTGGGGCTGAAGATGAAAATAACAGGACTGAGCCAGCCATGACAAGATCGGGGACAGAGTGTCTTAGGCAGCTGCAATGGCGAGTGCAAAGGCCCTGAGGCTGCACTCAGAGCTTGGGGGAAGACAAAGGAGGCCTGTACGATGGGACAGAGGGGAAATGAGGGCCCTAGTGGACAGCTTGGGATGGGGCTGGTAACTCTTATTATGAAGGGGGATGGAGCTGCTTTTGGTTGGCTCATGGCTCATGCCTCCTCAAGGGGCTGCTGTTGGTTGTGGTTTTGAGATCTGGGTGCCCTGGTCTGTGCCAGCAGAAGCACAGTCTCACTGGGCTGAGCACTGGGAGGCCCCTCCCCAGGGAAAATCCAGTGGAAATGAAAAGTTGGCTGAGAGGGTAGGGGTCCTGGAGTAGAGCTCTGGGGCCAGCCCGTGATGCCTCCCACCATGCATTATCTCCTTTAGTTTCTCCAGCCACCCTTACCCCTGCCGCCCCCACGAGGAGATGTGTTTTACCATTATAGGGAGAAAAAACCAGCACCCATAGAGCCGGGGGGAGGGGTGCTTGCCGGGTTCCACTGCGAGCAGGCAGGCGGTAACCCTGGGAAACCTCTCTAACATCGGCTGTTGACCGTAGCTCTGGCCTTCCTGGGACCAGCCCTGGGAACTTTCTGGCCTCAGTCCTCAGTGTTCTGTTTCTATGTGTGGAAGCCTAGAGAGACCATGCATGGGGGTTGGGCATGCAGTGGGTGGGCTGTGTACCCATGACATCTCCTGCGGGTCCCCTGAGATTCTGCCTCTTAACCCAACTTGCTGTGTGACCCTGGGCCAGTCGCCTCCCCTCTCTGGGCCGCAGTTGCCCCATCCATACATAATGAGGGTGTATTGGAACCTCCACTCGTGGCTGCCCTCTCAACCTCCCTCCTGAACGTCCTCCTCCCGCAGGTCTGGGAGCAGTGACCCCTACTGCATCGTGAAGGTGGACGACGAGGTGGTGGCCAGGTGAGGAGTGGAGAGGCCGGGCCTGGGGGAAGAGGAACAGGGCAGGGAATGGAGGAGGAGCTCCTTCTAGACCTGAGGGGTCCAGGCGCAAGATTTGACGTTGAAAAGAGGAGCCGGGTGAGGGCAATGCCTATGCCAAGAGTGGACGAGGGGCCTGCCAGTGGATGCTTTGTGCTTTGGCCCTTCTGGGGACAGACAGCTGGGGCTCCTAGCTCCCCTCTCCATCCTGCCCCTCCGACTGGCCGACACCTTCCCCCTGGACCAGATGATGTCCCTGCCAGTGACCGGGGGCTGACTCAGCGGCTGCCCGCCTGTGCCTCCCACCGTGGCCTCCCTGGAGGCGGGCATCTCACGCTTGGCTGGGTTGGCTGGTTCCGGGCCTGCTGGGTGCTGCGGGCACTGGGGCGTGTGTGTGTGTGTGCGTGCGCGTGCCCAGCTGGGCCTGCTTGTGAGTGGTGGGGGGTGTTGGAGGGCTGATGTGAATGTCTGTGACTGCATGAGCATGTCCCCGGGGGTGTGCAGCTCACACGATCACATTATATACCAGTGGAGTGTGTGTGTGTGTGTGTGTGTGTGCGCGCACCCGCGGGCTGCCCTGCGTACACACGTGAGCACCAGTGTCTGCTTGTTTGGGTACACAGACGCCTTCGTGAGCACAAGTGAGGATGTGAGGGTGTTTGCTGCGTCAGTGAGTTTGGGTGGGTGGGGACGCGGGGCTTGGCCGTGGTTGGCTCCACCCCCCGCTGGCCAGGGACAGCTCCTGCCCGCAGGCCTGAGGGATGTGGGTGGGCAGGTGGGCGGGTGGCTGAGGACTGGGTTCCTATGGAGACAGCAGGATTCAGGATGTTTCTGGTGCTGGTTGCCGTCCAGAGGGGCTGGGGGCAAGGGGGTGGGGAGCCCGCATGGGGGAAGGTCAGCCTGCAGCGCCCCAGGTGGCCCCCCATTGTTCTTTGTGCTCATGCTGCCCCCTCCCTACATGCTGTGATACCACCCCCAAACCCGCAGAGTGATTTCTGTGTGATCCCAGGCTGCTGTTTTGTGCATCTCTGGGCTCTGAAGAGGGACTTCCAGCTATGAAAAGGCGGGGACAGTGGGAAGAGGGTGTTTGAGAAGATGGGTCCATCTGACCGTGGTGCCCTGGGCTGGGGTAGAGGGCAGAGTGTGCACCTCTGTGTGCCTATGTGTGGATGTGTTCACAGTCTTTGTTGGGGAAGAGTGCGGGGCAAGGGGTAAAAGGAGTGGCAGGGGTTCGACCCAATTCTGCAGCCATAGATTGGGTGTGTCTTCATTGGGCAAAGTGGATTCTTCATTCCCTGCTGGATAAAGTGCACTGGCAGGGGTGTTGGGGTGAGGATGCTCTGTGTGTGTGTCTGTTTCTTGGCTTGCTTGGGTCGCTGACCTACCTGCGGCTCCCTCTCACTTCCTGAGTGCTCTGGCTCCTGATGACTTCAAGGTCTCTTGGCCCCTCACACTTCCCATTCCCCATCCAGTGCTTTCCTGTTCCTCAGACTCAACAAGTTCACTCCTGCCTCAGGGCCTTTGCACATGCTGTGCCAGCCATCTTGTCCTCATCTTCTCTCCCCCTTTTGCCTGACCGGCTCCTGCAGGAAGCCTTTTCTGACTCCT
>RCUC01154558.1:0-42154 GCA_003697995.1 Taxidea taxus jeffersonii
CTATAAACATTCACCTACCCTACAGTTCACGAATTCTACTCTCAGGCATAAACCCAAGGGGAAAATGCTCATGTTCTAAAACACGTACAAGAATGTTCATAACCTCTTTATCCATAACAGCTAAAAACTAGAAATCATCCAAGTGCCCATCAGCAGGAGAGCAGAAAGATAAAGGTCGTCTGCTCACACAGTAAAATACTGGCCCACAATAAAAGACAAACTCTTAATGTACATGACAATGGGGGACAAATCTCACAGATGATGTTTTATGGAAGAAGCCAGCAGCAAAAGAGGACATGCTATTTGATCACATTTACATGAAGGTTAAGGACAGACAAAGCTATTCGATGGTTGTAGAAATCAGCAAATCCATGGCTAACTCTGGGGTACTGAGGGTACTGGCTGGGAAGGGGCAGGAGGGGAACTCTGTAGGGGGAAAATGTTCTGCATCTTCAACTGGGTGTTACATACATCTGCAAAAGCCAGGTGTGTACTTTATGTCCCTTTCTTCACCCCAAATAAAGAAAATCAGCCGTGTCACTCTTCTGCTCAAAAGTCTTCAATGGCTCCCTATTGCTCCCAGAACAAAGTCTCAACTCCTTAGCAAGATTTTGGGTTTTGATGACCTCCTTCTCTAACCCTATCTGCCACTCTCCTCTTGTTCCCTACTCAGCCCCACAGGCCTCCCTGTGCTTCCTCCAACACCCCACTTCCCTGCCCTCCCATCTGCCTGGAACTCACCTGCAGATGTTTGCTTGGTTCATTCTCCTCCCTTGTTTAGGTCTATTCTCTAACGTCACCTCCTCAAAGTGCCCTCCCTGACTGCTCTGTTTAAAATAGCTCCTCCTCCAGCTCCTCAGCTCTGGCTTCTTTCACTCTAATTTCCTTCTCTTCAGAGCTCGTATCCCTTCCCAAAAGTATCATAGGTTTTGTTGATTTGCTTTGAGTTTGCATCTCTTATCTCTAAAATGTAAGCCCCTCCCAGGATTTACTCTGTTCTATTCCCTCTTAATCTCTTAAGATCTCACATAGCACCTGGCACACAGAAGGCGCTTACTAAATATTTGTTGAAGGCATGCATGAGTCTCCTTGAACACAAAGGCAGTCCAGCTGAACTCAGCCAGGCTTCTGTCCTCGACAGAGCTCCCTGCCTTGCCCCTCCCACAGGGTCTAGCCAAAGAGTAAAGGGGGAGAGACCACAGAGATTATATTCAATTAAAAAAAAAACAAAAAACAAAGAACAACTTTAAAAAGCGGAACACTGTGTCCAGTGGGTCCTGATTTCCCTGAAGGTCTTGGTACAACATGGCCTTGTTTCCTGGGACTGATTAGTTGAGAAGCTGGGGGGTGAACTCTCTCTCCTCTCCTGTAGTTGGTGGGATAATTAAATCTGCCAGTGGGCTGAAGGCTGGACACGGAAGAAGGAGGCCTCTTATGGAAAAGCCATTTCATCTGCTCCCCTGTGGTTGACATAATCTCCCCAGACTCATTTGGCCATTTCACTGCTTCCACTTGGAAAACAGAAAGAAAGGAGGGATGGCTCCTGGTGCAGAGGAAATGTGCTGAAAAGAAACTTAATGTCTCATTTTTGCCTGTGCCGGGAGCCGAGCAAGGCTACCCTGGGCCCCGGGGACCCCTGGGCCCTGCTGGGTGCTGAGAGCCTCAGATCCAGGTAATGGGTCCAGTTGGCTGCCTCTGGACTGGACTTGGAATGTTTATTTGAATATCCTGCTTTCTGCTTTGCAGCAGAGATGAAGCACTGCCGTGGGGGGTAGGGGAGAGGGGGGTCCCAGGAAGCAGGGAGGGCTGGGGTAAGGCTTACACAGTCGTCCCCCCCACCATGAACTCTGATCTCCAAATTCTGTTGCCCTAAAGGTGGAACCTGGCTGCTTCCCCCAGCCCAGCATTCAGTCATGCGCACCAGGAGTTCATTTCCTATTAAAATTCTGCCCACAAAGTGCGAGAGCCCTGGCTGACAGCCCCGTGGAAACCACCCAGCTCCATCCTCCAGGCCAGAAGCCAGCCCAGACAGTACCGGTTGTTTCGGCTTTGCCATCCAGGGCTCTCAAAGCACTTCATG
This sequence comes from Taxidea taxus jeffersonii, assembly GCA_003697995.1. Taxonomy (NCBI): domain Eukaryota; kingdom Metazoa; phylum Chordata; class Mammalia; order Carnivora; family Mustelidae; genus Taxidea; species Taxidea taxus. The sequence continues at coordinate 2,081 of RCUC01154558.1, forward strand.
TCTCAGGACTGGGCTCCTTGTCCAGTGCGTGCCCTGGTCAGCTGGGCCTGGGCCAGGAGAGGGGATGCCTGAGGCATTGAGGCATTGAACAGCCGAGGGTCGAGCCCAGAGAAAAGAGGTCATGTGTCTGCAGGCAGGCCCCCACTGGGGGTGCCGGGAGGGGAGGGGATGGCCTATGTCCTTTACAGGAGGGGTGCCCCACCCCTGCCATACACACGCACACGCACACACACACGCCTCTAGGAGTGTTAGCAGCCAAGAGCTCAGGGCAGCACCATTTTCCAGAGAACTGCCCTTAGCCAACAAAAGCAGCTGCCTTGCCCAGAGATACCTGGGAGGCTATGCTCGCCCAAGGTGCAGCCCAAAGCCAGTGAATAACAGGCAAGGTGAGGATATAAATGCACAGCCTCCATGGGTCCAGGTGGGACAGCTCTGTGTGCCAACAGCTCCAGAGCTCACCGTGGGATCAGGCAGAGGCCAGATTCCAGATGAAGCCACATCCCCCACTGCCTTACACTGCATCCCTGAGTCATCACTAGTCCTAGAAATCCCATTACTGGTTCTGCTTTCAGAGAACTCAACCTCATGTGGGAGTAGAAGGGAGAATTTTAGGACAGCAGGGCTCGGATCCCCAAATTCATCACCCCAGGCGAGCCACTTAACCACCTTCCAACCTGAGAGGAGGCGTTCCTAAGATGTTCTCCCAGCTGCCTGCAGACGATGCTCCATGCAGTGCAGCCATAATATCAGGTTTGAGGGAGAGTTAATGGACATGGCAAGCCTCTGACATTTTCAGATGCCCCCTGCCTCTCCTACTGTGTGATACAAAGAAGCCATCAGCACAGTGGACAGGAACCCCACAGCCCCGGGGCAGGAGCAGCAGAGGGAAACTAACCACTGGATACCAGGAGCAAAAGGAGAGATGCACGTGTCCAATAAATTATATAGGATTCTGCCCAGCACCCACAGAATCTTGGTGTCACTGATCTGGTGAGTTTAAGCACCTGTGATAGTCCCTGCCACACTGTAAACACTTGCAGAATGGTAACTCCCCTTTCCTGCTTCCCCTAGACTATATAGTTTCTCCAGCAATTATGACTAACATTTCTTGAGCATCTACTATGTGTAAAATTCCATACCTTCACCATTTGCTTGAATCTTTACAATCCTACTCCCAGATGAGTGACAGCATCCTCATTTTGCAGGTGAAAAAGTGAGGCTCAGAGTAGTTAAGCCACTGGCTTAAAATCACACAGCTACCAAGAAGCAGAGCCAGGATTTGAACTCTCTGCCAAGCTCATGTGCTAATCACTACTCTGCTCACACCTACAGAACGTCCCTCCTTGGTTTTAGATTGTTCGAACTTGGCGAGTGCTTGATGACCATCAGTCCCTGACTGCATTCCCACCTCTCCGCCTCAGAAACAAGCAGAGACACGACCCAGCCCTCTCCCTCCCTGGAGATGCTGAAAGAGAACAGGTTTCGGCTCCATCAGGGCCAAAGCCATGGCTTAGATCCAGTCGTGCAGCTACACATAAAATCACTGCCTCGCTGGAAGCCAGAGGCTCCAGCTCTTTCTCCTGGACACAGGTTGGCCCCAGGCCTGGAGCAAGCTCCAAGACCCAGTCTGCTTTCGATCATAAAAGCAACAACACCAACAACTGACAGTTCCTGTATCGAGGGCTTACTACCTGCTAAGCCTTTCACGTTTTATCTGGTTCAGTCCTCACGATAGCCTTCGACAGACATGTTCTTCTTACCCACTTTACAGATGAGTCACTGAGTCATGGAGCGTTTAAATGGGCTTCCCAAGGTCCTGCTTAAAGTTGTCTAGGAAGCAGACTAAATGCCCAATACTGAGCCAGGGCTAACTGGTGGTGGCCTAACTGGACGGTGGCGTGTTACACAGCTGGAAGGAATAAGGAGAGGATTTATGATGGACACAGCTGCATCACTAAAACACAATGCCTGGCGTGCAGACCAAGACGTAGGACGATGTTCCAGAACAACACCACTCATGTGCTCAAGGGAAGGCGGGATACACGCATAAAGGATCACTAAAGAGCGAGCATGAAGCAGGTAACGCTGCTCACCTCCGGGGAGAGGGACTGAGGAGCTAAAGCTGAGCTGGGAGGGAGAATTTTCACAACGTTCCCTTTTGGACTTGCAACCGTGGAGCTATGTGAGTTATCTCAAAATAAATGAACACTTAGGTTTTTTTAAATGTAATTTAAAATGATAAAGCACTGCGGTGGCTGCCCAGTATAAGACTTAAGGCCTCCTCCTTGACCTCAAAGAACGGCCAGGCTCTTGTGCCAACTATCCTCCCTGTCTGTCTGACCGTGCGCCCGTCACACTGGCTTTTCCAGCTATCAGGCCTTTGCCGCTGCTGTTCTCTCTGACTTGACAGCTGATTCCAAGCACTCTCATGAGGCTGATTCCTTCTCATCCTCTGCTGGTGTCTGCTCAAGTGTCCCCTCCTCCAGGAAGCCTTCCCCGACTACACTCTCTAAGTCACCTCCTCTAACCCCATTGCTTACTCTCCCTATTTGTTTCCTTTATAATACTGTGATTTGCAATCATTATTATTTTTTCATTATTTCCTGTTTGTCTCCCCACCTGTTCTGTGAGATCCACGACAGCAGGGCTGGGTCCAGATTTGTTCAACAGTTGCAGGTCTGGTGCATGCTGGGCCAGCTGCGTGGGCCCACAACCTAGGCAGCCAACCAGGGCTCCATGAGCAGAAGGGCCCCAGAGCTTGCCTTAATGCTCTGCTGTTCCCGGCTTGAGATTCTTAATAATATTCAAGCAGGGGGCCCTGCGTTTTCACTCTGCAGCCGGTCCTGAGTACGGTATACAGTAGATGCTCAGTAAATCTTCACCCAAGCTCGGTGAGCACACCAGGCACTCAACAAATCCGTGTGTATGGGTCAGAGCCAGGCCCATTCCAGACCTGCCCCCCGCACAGCTTGGTGTTAAGCCATATGCCACTTGCAGCGGAGACTATTGTCAAGACTCTGTCCTGAGCCCAGAAAAGCCAGATTCCAGAACCCTGCCTTTCTCCCTCTTTGCATTTTGTTCTGCCTACTTCTCCTTGGCACTGTTTGCTCAGGAACCGTGCCTCCAACCACCGGAATCTCCAGGTCTTCTGTCACTTTCCGAGGAGCTGAAAAACCAACTCTGAAAGCCCTTTTAGCTTCAGAGCTGCAGCAGGTTTCTGGGGCACTGCAGGGCACTATGGGGCGGGGGTGGGGGCCTCGATGGGGCATTGCAGGGCACCGCAGGAAACTGGCGTGAGCTGCCGCTGTTGGCGCAGAATAAGACCCCACAGTCGGCCTCCCAGTCCCAGGGTCTTGGAATCCACCCAGAAGCTTCGCAGCAGAACCTGCAGCTACCAGTTTCGGGAGGCACCCAGTCACTTCTATCTCTGTGTGTCTCTTTCCTGTCCCTCCGCTCTTCCCCTGAGTGCAGCCTATCACTGCTCAATTAGGAATCTGGGAAAACTCACTCACACCATCTGATGGTGTGGGAAATGCAATTTGCACCAAGGACCTCAAATGGGGGGAGGCCGGGGGTGGGTGGGATATTCCAGAAACAGCGTCCAGGCTGAAAATATGTTTTGTTTGGCCGATGCAGTGTTTTTTAAAAGTAAAATCAAGCCAACATTCTAAAAAGCATGGGATTTAATTAAAAATACAGATTGCCAGCTTCTGTTGAGAAATAGGAAGAATCAGAGAGTATTTATAGAACATCTATTACTATGTGCCAGACACTGTTTTAGGCATCGGGGATATAACATCCAAGCAAACAAATAAGGAGGAAAATCACTGTCCTTGCAGAGCTTATCTTTTAGTGGGAAGGACAGATAATAACCGAACAGTAAGATATTAAGACTAAGAAGGGGGATTGATGATTGAGAGGGAAGTTTGAGTTTGCATAGGTAGTCAGAGGAGGGCTCATTGTGAGGTACTATCTGAGCAAAGACTCCAAGGGGGTAATGGACTGAGCCACGTGGCTCTTTGAGGCAGAGCATTCCAAGCAGAGGAGAAAGTAAGTGCAAAGGCCCTATTTGTTTTATTTTCTGCATAAAATAAAATTCGTTTTATTTTCTGGCAAGTCACTTAGTCATTCTGGGCCTTAGTTTTTGCATTTGTAAAATGAGGAAATAAAAGTTCCCATCTTTGTTGCTGGGAAGAGCTTCATGAGTTAGCACACGTGCAGGGACTTTGTAATCCAAACTCCTTTTCAAGTATTAGACAAGGAGGTCATTGCTAATGTTATCTAAGGGTCTGGCTAGGGAGGAGAACAAAGGTCTAATTTCCAGTGATTGCTTAGGCTTGAATAAGACATTTCAGTGGATTGTTGGGTGTAGAGATTTCTTGGTTTTGCCTGTTTGGCATTTCTCTTTTTGTGGTTAATGGCACCCCAATTTTCCTTCAAGAAACCCTCCCTCTTTCAGTATCAATCTGTGTTGCTTAAAAGGAGCTCATCCATTCTGGCCCCTAGAAGTGGACCAACTTTCCTTGCCGGGCCAGTCAGAGCATTATAGCCCATGGGCTACAGCAGCTGGTCCAGGGATAAATACATGACCCAATCTGGACAGATGAAGGCCTGTCCTCTGGGATTGCTTAGCTGGTAGAACAGAAGCCTGGAGCTGCTATTATCACTTCTGCCACCACATGGGAAATACCTGCCAAAGGATAAAAGTAGAGCTGAAAGATGGAAAGAGACTGAGTTCTGATGATGCACTGGAATGCTGGATCCAGCCATACCTGAATCCATCCTGGCCTTTTTGGCAACCATAATCCAATATGTTCCTCCATTTTTTTCCTTCTTGAGTCAATATGAATTGAATTTTTGCCATTGCAACCCTCCTGAGCTCTATATGTCTTCACAGACCAGCCACCTTGGAGCAAACAGGGATGTCAAAGGCAGCACGAATTGGCCAAGGCCTGGGGAAAAATATGCCAGCCTTCGACAACCCCTTGGAATACCCCCCTGCACCAGAGGCACTGCCACCCAAACTCAGGCCTTGCAAGAGGACAGGAAACATTTGTGAAGCTTCTTCACCAAGGCCTGCTGAGACCCTGCACTGACAATTAAAATTCAGTGACAATAAACAGCACTAATTAAAAGCAAAACTAAGTACTTAATAAGACAAATGAGGTGACGGTATTAAAAGTCAGGATGAGAGAGCTGGCATTAATTAAAAACAAAGACTAATCTCTTTCCTCCTCTGAAAAGGCTGTATCTGTGTGTGTCTAGAAAACACTCAGATTCGTTAAAGTACTAAATGCCACAGGAACAGGCACATTCTGGTATTGGTTCTGCCTGAGGGCTGGGGCAGTGAGGGTCCTCCCAAGGAGTGGGGCATTTGGGCCAGGCCTTGAAGGATGAACAGGAGCAGGCAAGACTGAAAAGATGAAGACGGGGACGTGAGCGACCAAAGATTCAGAGGCTTCAGGGGATATGGCAATGTTTGTGGACTGGAAAAATTCACGGGAATGGAGCCTGGAGTGATAGCAGGGGGGAATCAGGACTGAAAAGAGAGAGCTGGCCATGATTAACCCCATGGTCTAAAGCAATCTCCATCTGGCCAACCCTGCTTGGAACCCTTCTGGATCCTTAAGGATCCAGAAACTAAGACCCCATGCTTCAGGAGAGTTCGGCAGGGTGACCTAGGGCATGGGTGTGGCAACCAAGCCCATCCTGCCATCTACCAGGCTCACAAGTATATTCCCCTCCCTGAGCCTCAGTTTCCCCATCCATAAAATTGGATCTAAAATTATAACTATCGTGAGGATTAAAAGAGATGGTATATGGGAAGGCCCGGTTCAGGGTCTGGCACAAAACACCTGCTTGTCATGTGGGAGCTATCATGAATTTGCATTACTATTAATAATAATGATCTCAGTCGCCTTTTCCTAAAGAGATGGGAGCCCAGCTCTGGCTCTAGAAGGCAATATCCCAGGGTTTTTGAAGCCAGAATAAGTACATGAAGCATGATAATGATGAATAAGGGAAATGACAATATGTGATTTTATCCTACGAGGGAAACAGTGCAATTGTACTAAAGCAAGGGTGGTCTGTTGAGTGCGGTGGTGGTCGTGAGCACTGCTGACCAACCGTGTGATGGGATTGCCCTTCTCTCTCCCTGGGAAGCTGGGAATAGCCATGAGAGCCGCTTTGGCTCTCAAACTTTCCCAGGTGGAAACAGAAGGCAGTGCATTCTTTTTTTTTTAAAAATACAGTTCAATTAGCCAGCATACAGTACATCATTAGTTTTTGATGTAGCAGCCAATGATTCATTAGTTGTGTGTAACACCCATGGTGCGTGTAACACTCATCACATCACATGCCCTCCAGCACTCTTCACCGCATTCCCCTTTCCCTGTCTTGACAATCATGGATGTGTGAGGATGGAACCCCTCTTAGCCTGGGCCCCTGGGGGAGGATACACGCAGAGCAGACACCCCTTACTAGCCCCCCGCACCCAGTCAGCGTGAGTGAGAAACGAATCTGGGGCTCCAGCCACTGAAACTGTGGGGATTACGTGCTCCTGCAGCGACCACCTAACCCAGCCTGCCTGTGCTTCCTGACCGCCAGGGCTGCACTATTTCATGCGCAACATCTCATTTGAGCTTCAGAACAATCCTAGAACACACGATCTTTTATTACCCAGTTTTACAGATCAGGAAACAGAAGCCCAGAGAAGTCCAGTGCTTTGCCCAAGGACACACAGCCAGAAGTCTCAACAGGGTGTACCTTCACACACGGAAGGCAGGGGAAAGCATGCAGAATGGATCTTCCTGGGAAGAATGTCTCCTGCTGGACGGGGGTGCCCCAAACCTTTCCTTCCTCCCCGGGGTTATGAATCTCTATGTGCCCTGAGTCTACGATGCCAAACACTGAGCTACAAAGTGTTACACTGTTACAGAACTCTCTCCAGGGCTCCCTGCACAGACCAGCCGATTACCCGGTTCCTTGATAAAGTGGAAACTCGCCTTTGTTGTATTGTTAACCTTGATAAAGTGGAAACTCGCCTTTGTTGTATTGTTAAACAAGCTTATCTCTGCTCCAGCTAGGCTGTGGTGTGCAAGGAAGAGGAAAAGCTCAGGATTGATTTTTGTGTTGGCGCAAGCATAGCCAGACACATGGGACCCCAAACAGGAAAATGGGATAAGCCAGGTCTGCGTATTAAAATAAGCCATTTAGCTTAATGGCCCCTGGCTGCCACTTGGGCCCAAGTTACAATGAAACTCGTTCTGATTAAAACCCAGCTGGAGGGGGACCTGGGTGGCTCAGTGGGTTAAAGCCTCTGCCTTCGGCTCAGGTCATGATCCCAGGGTCCTGGGATGGAGCCCCACATCCAGCTCTCAGCTCTGCGGAGAGCCTGCTTCCTCCTCCCTCTCTGCCTGCCTCCCTGCCTACTTGTGATCTCTCTCTCTGTCAAATAAATAAAAAAAAACAAAAACAAAAACCCGGCTGGAACGGACTTATCTGCAGCCCTAAATCTCATCACACCACACAGACCACAAGCACCATCCTGACCCCTCCTCGGTGTCAAGGTCACACTGGACTATCCAAGGACGCAGACCTGGGTCTTTTATGAATGAGTCTTCTCACCACCCTGCTCCATTGACTACTGATACAAATAATATACTATCTGGCTAAGAAGATATTAGTTTATCAGAGAGGCAGGCAGAGGCAGAGGGAGAAGCAGGCTCCCTGCCGAGCAAGGAGCCCGATGTGGGACTCGATCCCAGGATGCTGGGATCATGACCTGAACCGAAGGCAGCCGCTTAACCAACTGAGCCACCCAGGCGTCCGTGTACATTTATATTTTTATATAATTTGCTGTTTTCGTATGGCAAATATGGTGGCATAGTGGCAGCATTGTATGGTCCAACCCAATAATAAAAATAGCTTTGCTGGATATCTTCTAGTCACTGGTCCAAACGCATTCACCCTCCACCCAGCTCTGCGCCCTGGAAGAATGTCTTGTGTAGGTGGTTTCAGAGGCTCTCCTGCCCTCTGGCTCCTGGTCGGGTGTGTCTAATGGGAGGCAGCAGCAGGAGACCCGAGGGAGGGGGGGAGAGAGACTAGGGCATGTATTCTTGGGCCCCCTCCTGCTGGTCACCATGAACTGGCTTCTGGAGGTCACAGCTCCTGTCCGGAGGACCCCTCCATACAATCCTTTCTCTTCTGGGTCCACAAGTGTTCCCTTCCGGCCCCTCTTGGCCTAGACAGGCTGACGGCTCCCTCCATCGGGTGCTGGGCCATGGAGCATCCAGGACCTGCTGGATTGCTTATGTGACTATAAATGCCTCTCCATTAAACTCTCCTCATCTATCCCTCTGGGCGTGCGTCCAGTTTCCAAGGGCCTGTGACATGCCAGGCACTGTTCGAGGTTACATAGCTCACCTAATCCTCACCATGAGCCAAAGAACGATGAGTTTTCCTCTTCACAAGTGAGGCACCTGGGGCACAGAGAGGTTCAGGAACTTCTCCCAGGTCACACAGCTAGGAAATGATGGGGACACATGGAGAATCCCAGCAGTGTGGTTCGAGAGCCAGTGCAACAGGTGGGAGGTACAGTGAGGGAGACGGGCCCAGGTCAAGGCTGGCTTTCTCACCGTCAGAGGTATCAAAAGGAGGGTGTGGACTGTGAGAGGTGAGGAGCTCCCATCTCTGCCAGTAATCCAACACAAACAGCAGAACTACTTGTCGGGGCTGCTGTAAAGAGGGTGACGTACGTTTCCAAAGAAAGGAACAGTTCAAGTTCATGGACTCCTCCCAGTCCATTGCACTAACTCCCTGACTTGGTCTGACTCTCTTAGCAAACAGGCAGAGCCAGTGTCCAAGACAGAAAGATAAAGTAGTCTGGCCTCAGATGCTCCCTGCCCTGGGAAAATACATGTTTTCACTTCATCCTTGTGAAGCAGAGGCAGTCAGGGCCCTAGGAAGGGCTCCTAGTTGTTTTCTCACCTTGGCACAACATATACACACATACACACACACGTCACCCTCATTTGCACCCATGGTACAAATTCCATGACAGAATTTTCCATTGAGAGCTCAGGCTTTGGAGTCACCTGGACCTGGGTCCAACTGCTAGCTAAACTCAAGCTGGGTGAGCCTGGGCAAATTATTTAACTTCTTAGAGCCTCAGTCTCCCCATCTGTACAATGGGGCTGTGACGGCACCTACTTCCTAGGGCTCATGAGAGGTGGGAGCAGAAGACAGTAGTCAAGACTGCCTTACCCAGTGCTGGCACAGATGTTACCCAGGTGTTCCTCAGAACTTCCGCCACCCAAAAAATAACACAGTTTCCAGAGTCTCCAGCCAGGAAGGGTACCTCCTGCCTTGCAGTGTGGCCATGGCCACTTTCCCTGGGGCATGGATGCTAAGAAATCTGAGACCACTTCGAAAAGAACAGAAAGCTTCTCTTCATTGCCATGAATACTAGACCTTGAAGACCTGCCCTGCCCAGATCCTCCTGGCGCCAGGTGGGAGAAAGTAACAGACACAGGAGTCTCGGTCGGTGTTGGCTTGGTTCATTCACACGAATGAACCACAAAGTTCCTGTCTCTCTCCCCGTCCCCATGGAAACAGCCATCAGAGCATCAAATACGGAGAGAGCACTCTGCGATTTACAAAGCCCTTTGGTAGTCATGATCGCAGGGACAGGTGGGCATGAGAGGAGTGCAGAGGCTGAGGTGGGCCGAGCTGCCATGGTTCAAATCCCAGCTCTGTGTGTTTGGACAGTCACTTAACCTCTCTGTGCCTCACTTCCCTCATATGAAAACTGGAGATGACAATAACGGCGAGAACAGCACCTCCCTCCGGGTGGGGGACACTGAGAGATTAAATGAGCATGACGCATGTTTCAAGCGCTCAGAACAGCAGCTGGCACATGGTGGGTACTAAATAAAGAGGAACAAACCACCCTAGTCACATCTCTGGGAAATAAAGGCTGATAGTAACACCTGTAATGCCATTCGTCATCTATCGGGTGCTGGGGCCACGCTGCGTGATCTGCTTACACGGGCTCCTGTCGTGATTGGCAAGAGACACCACTGAGTCCCTCTCACAGAAGGAAAAACTGGGCTTTTAAGGGTTAACTGGCTTCGAATCAGAGCCAGTGAATAGTGGGTCTGGGAGTCTAGCACAATTCCACTCTAAATACTCACCTGCCATCTTTTTCCTCCTGTCCCTCCCCCCTCACGGAGCCCTCATATCAGCCGAGAACATTCATTCTGTTCTAAGGGCTGCATCTTCTACACATGTGGGGACTTATCGCAGCTATCTTGATCCTCAGTTCTGTCTTTATACCAGGAAATGGAGGCAAGGAGAGGGGAGGTATTGGCCCAAAGTCTCCAGTTAAGCAGATGACAGAGCCAGTGTCCAAACCCCAGATGTCACAGTCCATTTTTATATGCGACACACACACACACACACACACACACACACACACACAATTCCTTCTTGGTGCAGCCAACAAGTCACCCTCCATCCTTTGACTTGAAGACCTTCTGAAGAGACCTTATATTACAACGACATCTGGGGGCACCTGGGTGGCTCAGTCGTTTAAGTATCTGCCTTCGCACAGGTCCTGATCTCGGGGTCAGTCAGGAGCCTGCTTCTCCCTCACCGTCTGCCACTCGCCCTGCTCATTTTCTCTTTCTCAAATAAATAAATAAAATCTTAAAAAAAAAAAAACTATATCTGAAGCTGATTTAGTTTCTCTTCTTTTCAAAGCTACTCAGTCTAGTAAGTGAAGCGTTTTATTGCACGAGGAGCCTCTCAGCAACCAGATTTCCAGGGACTTACATGAGCTTTCAAAAGTATATGAAGCCGGGGTGCCTGGGTGGCTCAGTGGGTTAAGCCTCTGCCTTCGGCTCAGGTCGTGATCTCAGGGTCCTGGGATCGAGCCCCGCATTGGGCTCTCTGCTCAGCAGGGGGCCTGCTTCCCCACCCTCTCTCTCTCTCTCTCTCTGCCTGCCTCTCTGTCTACTTGTAATTTAAAAAAAAAAAAAAAGTATATGAAGCCAACAGCAAAAATGTGGGACACAGGCCATGGGCCAGCTTGTCCTGGGCCAGCAGAGAGATTGCTAAATTGATGTCCCTCAACAAACATGTCTTCCACCTTGAGTAACACCTTCCCACACTCACTCTGGACTTAGCATGTAGCTTAAGTCAGTAAATATGACCCGAGCAGAGCTGAGGTCCCCATCAGGGGGCCATGCTCTGAGACACGGAAAGGGTAGCTCCCTAAAAGAACACTGGAGTGTTGGTACCACGGAAAGGAGGAACACATGTTCACCCCCTGTCCCCTCATGGAACTCTCAGTCTTGTGGACAATGATTTCTGTGAACTCTGTGAAGCTAAGCTCTGAGTGTCTGGGTTCTAAGTGCGTGGCGAGGGTTCTCCCAGGTGGAGAAAGCCCACCTGAGAGAGAGAGGCTGGCCCAGAAGAGAGCAGAGGTGGAAGATCGGAACTCTGTACCTAATGCTATTTTTGAGCCACTGGATACAGTCAAGCCTCAGCTGTGTTGTGGCCTCTTCTAGTACATTAACCAATAAATGTCCCTTTGTGTCGCTTAAACTTGCCTGAGTGAGGTTTACGATCAATGGAATCCTGATTGATACACACACTCACTCACTCACGCTCAGAATCATTCCCATTATTTCCAAGTTCTGTACCTGTGAATTTGCCTACGGACTAACATTTATTTGTAGCCCCCAAACAATACCTGTAGCACCTTCACAGTCATTTGGCATGCACACATACACACACACGCACACACACACACACACAACAGCCAAAAGGAACCCAAGTGGCCCAACATGCATATTGCCTGCTCAAGTCCGACGGGCAACTCTGTCTTCAGCTCTCACACCACACACAAATCTCTTTTTCAAGGTCTTGTTTAGTGCCACGTTGTTTGCATTTTTATTGCAAACAATAAAATGATGATGAATAAAATGGTGATTTCACTGTTGAAAATGGCCCCTGAGCCCAGCACTGAGGTGCTGCCTGGTGTTCCTAAATGCAAGAAGGCTACAATGTGCCTTATAGAGAACCTACATTTGCCTGATAAGTTCATGGGCCATGAGTTACAGCGCCGTTGGCCATGATGCTAATGACTCAACAAAACTATCTACTGTTACGGACTGAATGTTTGTGTCCCCTCAGAATTCATGTGTTGAGACTCTACCCCCACATGGGATGGTATTAGCTGGTGGGGCTGTGAGAGGTGATCAGGGTTAACTGAAGTCATGGGACTGGGACCCTCGTGATGAGACTGGTGCCCATCTAAGAGTCCCGAGAGAGTTCTCTTGTCTCTCAGCCCTCTGCCACATAAAGACACCATAAGAAATCAGCAGTTTGCAGGCCAGAGAGAATCCTCACCAGAACCCGACCTTGTTGGCCCCTGACCTCAGGCTTCCAGCCTCTAGAACAGTAAGAAAGAAATTTCTTTTAATTAAAAAAAATTTTTTTTTTAATTTACTTGACAGAGAGGTAGGCAGAGAGGCAGTCAGAGAGAGAGAGAGGAGGAAGCAGGCTCCCTGCTGAGCAGAGAGCCCAATGCAGGGCTTGATGGCAGGACCCTGAGACCATGATTCGAGCTGAAGGCAGAGGCTTTAACCCACTGAGCCACCCAGGCACCCTGAGAAAGAAATTTCTCTTGCTTATAAACCATCCAGTCTAAGGCAGTTTGTTACCATAGCCTGAACAGACTAAGACATGTATTGAATAAAATGTCTTTAAGCAGAAACACACACAAAACAAAGGATATGAATAGATCGGTTTCGGGAGTGTGAGGAGTAGCTTGCAGGGACCTAACCCCTGTTATGTCCCTCGGGAGTGATGATTCAAGCATGTGCTAATTCAGCGATCATGGTGACTTTGCAGAATATAACTACTCCAAATGATGAGAATCAACTCACTCTATCATACGTATATATATGTGTATATAAAGTAGACAGTATATTACATGCATAATGTATAATGATATGTTATATATTTTATGTATATACAAATGTTTATATATATAATATCCTAGTCAGCAAGTGCTCCTACCTTTCCACTTTCCCTTTTACAAGGAGGACTACTAAGTGGGGCAAATGCTTAGGAGTTTGGTCTGTTTTCTGTTTTATTTTTTCAGAGTCTGGTGGAGGCAAGGGGTAGATAATGAGATAATTGATGTAAAGAGGCAATTTGGGAGGAAAAGTGCCAAGGACCTACAAAGTACTGTCATTATGGCTTGTTTCCTGGCCAACTTCTCCCACGAGACGCCCACCAAGGTGCATTTCAAACCCTGTTCCTCCAACCATTCACCTTTCTGGAGCAGAACGAGGTGGGCTAGAAGGATGGAAACCAGCCAGGAGTGAACACATTGGTTTGGGGATTTGCCAGGGACAGAAAACTTACAGGAATTGTCTAGCATGCGGCTTTTCTGGAGTCTGATCGGATAATGAAGCAGGGCTGGGAGCAAATGGGTTTCTAAGTGTCTTTGCCATCTCTAGCGCCCACGGCGTGGGATCCGAGGGGAACAAGTTTTGCAGCGAGCTGGGGGGCAGCTGCTGGTGGTTCCTCTCACATCAGCCTGCAGCTCAGTTTCTGCCTTAAACCAGGTCACTGATACGGGCTGATGTGAGGGAGTAGGAAGGTCCTCATCTTTCAAAGTGGAGGACAAGTGAAGAGTGAGTCCCTTTGGCCCTGAGTCTTAGCTCTTCCTGAGAAAAGAAACTTGAGGAAAGAAAAGGAAAGCACGAAGGTCATTTTTCTCTGAAAGCTAAGTGGAGGCTTGGCAGTTATCTTCGAGGTTTTGGAGTGGTTTGAGTGGCCAAGCTGCCATCAGAAAATCAAGAAAGGAGACAAAAGGGTCCCTCACAAGCCTTCGTGGGACCTGGGGATGCAGAAGCCTTGAGTGGAAAACCAAGCTCCCAGAAAGGCAAGTTCTTCTGGCAGAACTGAAATCAGGGTCTGAATCTCGAGGCACGAGAGGGAGGAAGTGACGAGAGACTCAGCCACTTCACCTGATGTTTCTGGAGACATTCTCAGGACCTCTCCTCAATAATCACTCTTCCTAGGAAGCCAACCTGTGTTCAGCTTAGGACCCATGAGACAGGAAATGGCTAAATCTAGACACTTCATAGCTGCGTCCTGGCTCCGTCCCTTGCTAGCCTGGGGCCTTGGGCACGTTCCCTGGCCTCTCTGTACCTCACTTCCCTTGTCTGGAAAGTGGGGGCTAAAAATGTTCCTTCTTCTCAGGGCTGGTGGATGAAATGAAGCATGCAGAGTTCCCAGCAGGTGCTGGCCCATACTAAATGCTCAGTAAGTGGTAGGTCTCATTACAGGAAAGAAAAAAAAAATAAGACAATTCTAGCACGAAGTCCTGGTTGCCAACCACAGCCTGTAAGGTCTGAACTTACTACCCTCCTCTCTGCTTCCTCCCCCTTCGGTGCCTCATGTCCATGTCTCCTCCCATAGGTGCAGTCACCCCCAAACTGACCAGCGCTGGTGCTCTTTAAAATTCTTAGGTGGCGAGCCTTAGCATGACGGATTGTGGGGGGCAGTAAAAAGGGCTAATTCCAGCATACTGGAATTAAAATAAGATAGAACATGCAAAATATATAAAAACTAAAAGCAAACAAAAATGCCAATTTCAGGATCCCAACCAAACCACCTAAAGAAGAAACTCATGGTGAGTGTCCCTATTCACACTTTTTGGAAGTCTTTCTGGTGATTATAATGTGCAGCCAGGACGGAAACCCACCTGCTGAGAACCACGGGGCCCTGCTCCACAAGCTTTTCGGGTGCCTGTCCCTCCTGCCCAGGCATCTCAAACTTGGTCATGCATCAGTCCTCTGGAGGGCTCGTGAAAACAGACAGATGTCCCCCTTGCCTGCCCTGATGTTTCTGTTTCAGGAGGTCTGGGACCGAGCCTGAGAGTTTGCATTTCTAGGAAGTTCCAGGATGCTGCTGGTCCGGGGACCACACTTCGAAAGCCACCACTTTTTGCCAATGCTTGAAAAAGGGGACCCATGAGACCAAGCTTCCCAGATCCCAGCCTTCTTTCTGCGGGTAACACTCTCTCGCCCCGAGTCAGAGCAAATAACTCGGGGGTGTGATAGTCACTGTCATCAGAGATCCGGGAAGGCCAGAGAGGAGCCTGAGGGCTTTGGGGCCTCACCTTCTCTCAGTTTCTCTCCTTTTAAAAACAATCCACCACTTCAGAGACAGTCCTGGAGCGTTTGCTGCCTGTTCTTCCACACAGGACCCAAACCCTTCGCCTGCAATGCAGGTCTTCTTAAATATTGAATAAGTCTGTTTCCTACCAGCGCCAGCGGCCTGGGCTGAGGGAATGTGCATATGGACTAAGTCTTAATGTGATTAATCAGGTTAAAAAGATCAGGCTGCTGAGCTGGTTTTAGAAAAGACCTTCACTTCCTCCCCGTCACCAAAATCTCTGGTGCCTTAACACCTCCCCTGTCCATCCCCCACCCCTTCCAGCCTTGGGGGCTTTTTTTTAGGGAGGGGGGGTCCTGCTGCTGCTTTTGCTGTCCAATGAACCATTAGGTGAGTTAGAGCGGGCTGCGGAGTGGGTCTCGTTTTGAACAAGAGCACTAACGTCAGAAGGGGCACAGTCAGCGTTTTTCATCTGAGAAATACTTCCCGAGCACCTACTGGGTGCCAGAGGCTGTGGGATAAGGCACACTGAGCGCAGAGTGCTAAAAAAAAGAGTCAAATGTTCCTGTTCTGTGGGAGCTGGCATTCCAGCCGGGAGAGAGACGACGAACAAAATAAACACTATAGTAAGATCGTGTGTCACACGGTGCTAAATGCTAGGGAGAAACAGGCAGGCAAGGAGGACACAGGATTCTAGCACAGGAGTATAATTTCTAAATAAGATGATCTAGAAAAGGCTTCTCTGAGAAGGTGATGTTTGAGGAAAGGCCCACGGAAAGTGAGGCAGTGGACAGGGGGCGGGGAAGGATTAGGAGGACTCCTTCTAGAAGGCTGAGCTCTGAGATTTCATTGTCATGACCATGATCATCCGTTGATGAAGCCTCTCTCACGTGCCATGCCTGTTCCAAGCAAAGCGATATATATACCGACTCGTTACGTCCCCAAGAAAATCCGAGGAGGTCGATGTTATTGCTAGCCCTTTTTCCAGATGAGGAAATTGAGATACAGGGAGATTTAGTAACTTGGTTGGAATCATACAGCAGCAGAACTGGGATTCTAACCCAGGTGGACTGGTAACTCTCCCAATCCCCGCTCTCCAGATTTTCAGGGAGGAGCCCCACACCACAGTCCACTGCAGAACAAAACCTCTCCCTGGTTGGGGTCACACTGCCCTTCCCCCTTCCAGGGGACTGGGGCTGTAAAGAGGGCGGTACAGAGGGCTGGGCCACTGCCCGAAGTTCTTTGTGCATCACTCATTTCCAGAGTATTTGTCAAGTCGCTCCATGCCCTCCCCTGGAGGTGAATCCCACCACAGCCAAGGAGGCCCTTACAAAACAGATCAATCAGGTCATCTGCTTATAAAAACAGAATTTCTCTCAGACCTGCTCTCAGAAGAAAGACAAGCTGTCATACCACGGCCTTGCAGGTACCACTAACCTCATCTCACACTGGGCTCCCCCCAACCTTGTGCTCCGATCATGCTGGCTTTCATTCAGATCCTTGAATGCCACCTCAGGGCCTTTCCACATGCTGTTCCCACTGCTATAACTGTTCTCTTTGCTTTACTCAGTTAACTCCTATCCATCCTTCAGCTCTCAGGTCCAATGTCACCACCTCAGGGAAGCCCTCCCAGATTTCCTGGCGATGCTCTCTCATAGACCTTTTCTGAGCCCTCAGGTCTTACGTATATATATATATGTATATATATACACATATATATATGTATTATCCACACGCATACACACACACACACACACACACATATTTATATATTATCCACACGCATGATTACTGATTTATGTCTATCTCCTCGAGAGAAAGGTCCAAATCAAAATAATTTTCTATTTTATTCCAGCCCTGAGTGTAATGCCTGGCTCTAAGTGACCAAATAGAAGGTAAGGATCTTCCCAAACAAATACTCCTCAGAAAGCACCTTCTATCCAAGATGTTTCTCACAATGTCGAGCACCTCTCAATTTGCTTTACTTTGCATAACAAGATAGTTCAAGTAAGTTCTTTCTCAACTTTCCAACCAGCAGGCAACTCCAAATGGTGTGTCTTCCTTTTCCTGTTCTCCAACCAAAAGCATCTGCAGGAGGTGAGTTTTATTACGGTTATAAAACCTTCCTTACTTTTCTGGTTCGCTGATTATTATCTAATATGTGTCCACAGCAGAAAAAACCAATTAATTGATTCTTTTATATAATATGTGATCTTAAGTATATGTATGTCATACAACTAATGAAGCAAATATTATAAATGGACCCTTGATCATTTCATCTGTATCACTAACAGGGTTTTGTTTTCTTGCTTCTAGGTCCTAATAGATTATTACTTACATCTGGCAAAACATTTCATGTGGGTCACTAAGTGTTGGGGGTACTGGCGGGTCTAGCTGCTGGCACCCATCAGGAAGGATCCTGAGGCCACTGAATTCACCGTCTGCTTTTCTCCAGCCTCTGTGACTATCATTTTGTCACTTTATGTCAGATTAACACTTTTGTCATTGGTCTGGTGGACCTGCTATGCTTTGAAGCTCTGTGACTCGGCCACTGTCATCCCCAGGGACTGAACCTTTCACTGGGAAATCAGCTGACCTCCAAGGGACTGCCTTCCTTCATCTGTAAATGGATCTCGAAATTCCAACCCTCCTTTTCAGGAGGTTATGGTAAAAAACATTGACTCTAGAAGTAACTTAAAAAAAAAAAAGTTCTATGTCATCATAAGCAGCTGAGGTTTATACCGTCAATGTACCATATCCTGGGTGCTATTCCGGGAGTTTCCTGTATGTGTTATTTCATAGAGTCTCACAGCACCCCCGTGAGGGAGGCATCATTATTATTCCCAACTCATAGGGGAGTAAACTGAGGCCGGAGAGCCCAAATAACTTGCCCAAGGTCACAGGTTGGCAAGTCGCACAACTCGAATTGCAAGGAGCTCTGGGAGCAGCAACTATGCTTCTAATCGCTGAGCTGTTGCCCCTTACCAATCTGAATGAATAAAATTCATGCTTCAGATCCCAGATCCAAGCTAGGAGGATTGGAAGACCACAGAGGCCATTTCTACAGAGCTTCATATTAACGAAAGAAATTCTAAGCTGCTCAATTGTCATAACTCTGAACAATAAGTGGTGATTATCTCATTCTACAGAGCAGGAGTCCCTGGGAGGTGCATTTCCTCACTATGAAAATTCTATCTTTGACTTTGGTGTTCAAAAGATCTGGGATGGGATCCCTGAATTTCCCCTTGACAGGCAGTGTGAATTTGGGCAAATAAGACCTCTCTGTCCTCTCTAGCCTCAGAGTTCTGGTCTGCAAAACGGGCATGAGAATAGTGCCTCCTTCACAAGCCCTGATTCACAAGCCAGGATTCGAACCCAGCTGGATACTCTTAGCTCATGGGTATTTTTAGCAAGACGATGATGAAATGTTACAAACAGGTGGGGAGCTCCCCGCCCTACCCAGGGCATCAGAGACCACCCTGCAGTAGAGACCTGAGGTCACCCTACAGTGTGTCAACCCAAAATCTCAGCCCTGTGGTGCCCCGTGGGGATAAAGGCTCCCATCCTATACCTGCTCCCACGACAACCAAAGGGAGAATTTTCCAGAGCTGGAGTCTGTTCAGTCCCAGGGCCTTTGTAGGGGGAGGGGGGAGGCAGTTCTTGGTGGGCCTCTCTGGCCACTTGAAGACTCCTCCTATCAGCTTCTGTGGTGTTTTACCCTCTGAGTGTGTTCAGAACCAAGACGAGCCTTTCTGCTGCCACTAGTACATCTCCAGAGGCCACGTCAGTGTGAGAGTCGAAACCCTGGTCCTGGGGACCACACAGAGGTGGCTCGTGTGGCTGACTCCAGATGGGACAAGGGGCTCTCCACATAGACGGGGAAAGAACTAATTAACAGGGTGGCCACTGTCTCGCCCTCAGCTAAGAAACTGCTCCCAACATACACACACACACACACACACACACACACACACACACACACAGTAGATCCAGCAGAACATGGAGGAAATACAGACAACCACTTATCCAACCTCCCTCACAGGGGACCAAATAAAGAACTTTTATCACACAAAGCAATGACATGCAGCCTCTTACTTCACTTTCAACAACCTTATCGAACAAATATTACCATTCCCCCCATTCTACAGAAGAAGAAACTGAGGCTCAGAAGGACAAAGGCCACTTGGCCAAAGGCCACACAGCCAGTGGGTATCATAGTCTGATTCAAACTCACATCTGCCGGGCCCCAAACCCCACCAACGTGGCCACTGCCTCCCTCTCCATCCCCATGGGGCATCAGGAGTGATGAATGCTCAGTGTTTTTTGAGCAAACAACCCAAACCTAAACCGTCAAGGGTCTCTCCACACCTCCCCAGTGACTACTGAATCTCTATTAAATAAGTCTCTGTGTCCTGAGTCCCCACTGGTTAGTGTAGAAAAGTCCCGGATATACTCCAGGGCACTGTAAGGAAGCTAATGTAAGCTAAGAGAACGAGGGAAGTGTGGGGGTACTTATGGCTGGGAGTGTATCAACAATTAGAAGCAAATGATAAGATGCACGTTTTGCAATATGGAAGGATCTTAAAAACATGGTGCTAAGTGGGGAAAAAAGTGAGCAACAAGGAGATTTATGGAACCATACCACTTAGTTAAAAGTCCCTATTTTGAAGGTACATATACAAACAGAAGAGAGGCCAAATGAATGGGATAGAAGGGCCGCCTGTGAGGGGAGGGGAATGGCCTATGAGGATGAAGAGAATAAATAACAAAAAACTGAGAAAGAAACCTTTAGGGATCAACGGTGGTCTTGTCCTAGGAAATGAGAAAAAGAACTCCACCGTCCGTGCCCGGGCCAGAAGACGAATTCCACGCTCATCTATAAAGCAGGTAAGTTCTGGGTGGAAACCTGAGAGGCTCCAAAGGAGGCCAGCTCTCCCCACACTGTAATCAGAAGCAAAGCCCCCTCCTGGTCACCAGCATGGGAGCACTGTTCATTTCTCCCCCGGGACTGCTCTCCAAAGAGGCACACGCTGTTCAGAAGACACGTGCCCAGACCCCTCTGCAGATAAGACAGAGAACATGTAGGCCTGTCCCAGCCAGATAAACCCTCCCAAGGGGGGAAAAAACAACAAGAAGAAACCAATCTACAGAAACAGCAGCCAGTCCCTTTTGTGAGAGGCACGGGAGGTGAGTGCTGGGTCTGTGCCTTGCTTGGCCCCTCTCAGGCTGGGCTGTCTCGCTTTGGGCTTCTGGGCTATGCCGGTGCTGATGACCCCCTCTGCCTGGGGCTAGCCAGCTCTGATGAACAGCAATGGAGGTCTCTAAGGATCAGAGGGAATGCTGAGAACGGCAGGAGCTCGCATCTTCCCTCCTGCCTAGCAGCCCTTCCCACAAGTCCCCCATCTGCAGACCTCTGGGAGAGATACTTGGCCACGTCCCCCCATGACATGGCAGCAGCGGGACCCCCTCCAGTGTGTTGCTTAGCACTGGCAGACTATTCCAGCCTCTGCTCATGAGAGAAAAATCCTGAGCTGCTGCCATTTCCTCCGGGGAGAGAGGGATGGTGCATTTTAGCAAGCATGGAAGGAGCACAGGCAATCTCTTTGAAAGGCACCCCCTCACTTGGCACAAGCTGTTGCTCTTGCTGCTTAAGCCACGGGCCCCTGGTTGCAGCCAAGGCTCCTCTTGTGATCTCCAGAATCACAATGGCTGCACCAATGCCAAGAATAGGTCTTGTCTCCCCGGGAATGGGACCTGGTTCCTCTTGTACCCCCATATCTGATCCCTCCATTAGACCTGTCTGTGATCCTGCAGAATACCCCCAAATCTGACCACCTTCTTCCCAGGTCCATGGCCCCCATCCCTGGTCCCCGTCTCTGGTCTCCTGGCTTCCACTCCAGCCTCCTGCAGTCCTTTCTCCACTAACAGACCAAAGTGATGAGGACCAAGACTGGGAATTAGATCATGTTGCATTCCTGATGAGAACTGTCCCCCAAAATAAAATGAAATCCAGACTCCTTGCCTACACTGGAGTCCTGCCCAGCCTCCACCCCCATCCCAGCCCCCGGCCCACCTCACCACCTCACTCACCTCACTCTCCCCTCCCACCTCTTACACTGGTCTTCTTGCTGTTCCTTCAAGACATCATAGCTGTCTCTGCCTCTGCATTTCTGTGCCCCCAGCTTGGATTGTTCTGGCTCTTTCTGGAAACTCAGCTTTCAATCCAAACATTGTCATCTCTAAAAGTTTTCCCCTGGCCACCCTTTTTATAACTAAATTAGCTCTCTCCCCCTTACCTATCACTTATCTTCCTCTATCATGTCATATTGTTTCCTGAAATCATCTTGTTGATGTGTTTCCTTGTTTCGTGCCTTTGTCCCCCACTAGACTGTCAGCTCTAGGAAGGATAGCGAATCTCCAGGGCCTACAGCAGTGCCTGGTGCATGGTCGTGAACAGTAAATATTTGGGAGTGAATTGGTCAAAAGCAGCGGTTCCCAAAGTGAGGTTCCTGGAGGGGCACCATCCTCATCACTGCGAATGATGTGTTAGACACACAAGTTCCTGGGCCCCAACCTAGTCTCACTAGAATCAGAAACTCTGCTTTAACCATCCTTCCAGGGATTCTGACACAGGCTCAAGTGTGAGGACGTCGGGCATAGAACCATCTGCCATCTCTCCCTGGGTCCCCTCTTGTGACAAATGAGCAAATGACCAGCGGGGGTGGTCAGTCTTGCCAGTGGGAGGGGCAGGGAGTGAGGAGGGAGTCAGGTTGCCCTTGACTGACCACCGGCCCCTGTAGATCCAGGCAGTCTTTTCCCTCCCAGCACCATGCAGAGAACGCCAAGGCTGGCTAGGGCTCCAGAGACCACTGCGTCCCTCCCCCTGAGGAGGAGAGCAGCTAAGTCCCCCAGAAAGCCACATCTCTGGCCTTTGAGGAGCTCTTCAATAGTCCAAACATTCGATATAGAGGTAAGACGACCGACTCATCCTGGTTTGCCCAAGCCTTTTCTAGTTTGAACACATGGAGAGCCTGGCATGCCAAGAGTCCTCTGTGGGACAGCTGGGATAGCTGGTCACCCTACTCAGGGGCTCACGAATGCTTTCTTTCCCTTCACAAGCCATGCAGTATATCTGCGTAGATGGGAGAAAGATGGGATGGGGCAGGGCAGGAGTAAGGAGAGGAAGGTAGTGAGAGAGCAAGAGGAGAAAAAAGGAGGCACAGGGACAGGCAGGGACACAAGAGAGATGGGACAGGGGACTTTAGAAGGGCGGGATAGATGGGCAAGGGGACAGGGGCAGTGAAAAGGGGAGAGAGACCCAGAGAGAGAGACTTGGGGCCACAGTGGCACTAGCGTGACAAAGGAAAATGCTGACAGGTAAAGGGGGACAGGGATAAGCGACAGGCTGAGGGCCAGAATGGACCTCGCAGATGCTTTTTTGGCAGCATCTCATGTGGAAGGCCTCCCGATAAACTTCGAGAAATGATTTCTCCGCTCAGCAGCCCCGGAACGCCGCCCCTCCATCAACAGCTGGCACCAGAACCCGCTTACATAATCTGTTCTCTACTGAGAGCTGTTTCCATTCACAAGTCGCTGCTTGTCATTGTGTAGGTGCATTAAAAAGGAAAAAATGGGAAGAAAGGAAGAAAAAAGAAAGAAAAAGAAAAAGGCAACTGAATGAACTCACTCAGACTATATTGAGAGATGAGGGGACTTTCCCCCTCGGCTCTCTAAATAAACGCTTCACAAACCACACAGCATTATGATGCTGTCAGCTTCCTCTTGTTGATTAATGGCAGAAGGGTGGGCAAAAAACCCAGCTTCCTGAGGCCCGATACCTTGCTCACTAACTGGATTACTAAGCCAGAGTCTGACACTGCTCTACTACAATGAGATTTAAGCATGCATTATGTCGTTAAAACTAATGACAGCAAGACAATTACTTCGAGGAAACCACAGTGGCATTGCATTCAGCCGCCTGGTTCCTTGGTGCAGCCATAGCCCACGTTTCCCTGGCCCAAATGGAAAGCAAGTTGGGGTAAGAACCAGCTGAATTCTCTTAAACCCCAAAGGCCCAGCCAGGCTAGAGAGCTGGCTGATACCTGCTTCCTCGCCCCCGGGGCCATCTGATAACCTAAGTCCCTAGGTCCTGCCTGAGAAAGAAGCCTCCCCCCCCCCCACAGTGGGGTACTCAGAAGTTAGCAAGGAATGGGGTCACCACTGCTAGATCAAGCTTGTGCTTCTGTGAGAAAACAGGGATTCGGGGGCAGAAAGTAAGTGGTGGGTGCTGGGGAGGCAACAGGCCTGAATCTTACCCTGCTCAGTCCCTTGGGAAATGGTGAGTGGTAGGGGAGCAAATCTTGGGAGAAAGCTTGAGGCTTGCAACACAGCTAGAATGTTATAACTAACACCTGTAAAAGTGTTCCGCATTTCAAAAACATTCCTTTACCTATAGCAGTGAAGGCTTGTGGAAACACAGGTCTTAAGGCCCTGTACTCAGAGTGTCTGATGGAGGGGGTCTAGGGCACACCCCAAGAATCTGCCTTGGACTCTGATCTCAGACATCAAGAGCTTTCTGCCCCGAGCAGAGCTGATTCCAGCAACATGTGCCTTTCCTGCCTTTTGTCCCTTCTTTTACCTGCTAACTCAGTGTGCGCAGACTCTACTCCCCACTCCAAAAAAGCCCTCCCCTCACTTCTTGGAAGGGATTTTCCAACTCCTCCTCAGTAAAGTGTAAATGACTAATAAGGCCAGATGTGTTATCCCATCCCAAGCATCTGCTCTTTGTCCAAGAGCAAGGGCTTAAGGCAGAGAACAAACCTTTAATAATGGACTTTCAGATGTCATTGAGCTGAGTGAAAACACCCTCAAAAGGGTGACTAAGGAAGCCCTCTCTCTGTACCCCCCCCCAAAGCTTACATGTCGCAGGCAGCCCCTAACTTAATCTAAGTCCCAAAAGAGATGGTGTCTTGGTCACCATTTTATTCCCAATACCCACCGTGGTGCCAGGCATACCATAAGTACTCAATAAATGCATGGTACATGAGTAAGTGTCAAAGATGCTCTGGCCAGAGGTGAGAGAGGCCTAGCCTTGCCTGTAACAGACCCGAGATAAAAGCCAAGTCCTTTTAAACTCGGCACCAATGACTCATCATAACCAACAAACACTAAGTGCCTACTGTATGCAGACCTCGGGCTGGACCATAGGTCAAAGGTGCCTCCTCAAATTGACCTGTCCACTAGTCAACCCACGGAGATTTCATTCATTTATTCCTGTGTGTCCATGCAGGTCACCACTGAACAACTGCCGTGTGCTAACCTTGACTTTAAAAATTGAGATGCACAGCTTTGGCCCTAGGATCTTGCCTATGGCACTTCTGGCACCCTGGGCAGTAGCCCCACGGCAGGGAAAGCACCATGGCCAGGAAGCAAGGGAAAGCTCAGGTCTCCTAGGAGAAACTCATGGACTCTAAGCTGGTGAGTTGGAATGATTCAGCAAAAACCTCCCAAGGATTTGGAGGAACAAAAGACAGAGGAGTGAGTAGGGCTTCTCCCAGACCCCTTCCTCCAGGGCCTGACCACTGTACTCATGAGGTCCTGCTTCCAAGGGGCTTCACAGGCTTTGAGGAAAGGAGGCCATAATGCCCATTTCACAGATGAAGAAACTGAGGTCCCGGGGATCACCAGCAACTGCACAAACACCACAACGAGAATAAGTGGGACCAGAAGTCTCCTGTCTCCAAGCCCTGTCTTCTCTCTCCTGGGCCCCAAAGCTGCACAGTTGGCCCATAGGATTCACCTTCCTCTACCTCTCCCCAATCTTATTTCAGTCCGGGGTGACTTCACAGTTACCCATCATCCCCATGGCTAACATATGTTGCTTACTTACTCCTCCCAGGTTCAGTACTAAGTACTTTGCAAGCATTAACTCAAAATTTTCCTAATTCCTTTAGCATCTTCACTTTACAAAGGGAAAAAAATTAAGCCTCAGAGAAGTGAAGTGACCCAACAGGAAGGACCTAAACCCAAGATCTGTTTCCATGCCGTACTACCTTATTATACTTAACTGAGGAAATTAAGGCTCAGAGAAGTTAAGAGTCTTCCCTGAAGTCACACAGCAAGGAAACGCTGGAGTCAGACTTGAACTCCAGTCTGGCTTCTCCCAGAGGCCCACACTGCAGCCCCTCAGATGGCTGGTTAAGGAGGCAGATGGGGGTGGGGAACAGGAAGGAGAGGGGCCCATTTCTGATGTGCCTCCTTCACAGTCCCAGCACAAATGGATCTTCATCCTGGGTGGAAGCTGAATGATTCAGGCTTATCGACTCCAGCCTACCACAACTGGGTCCTGGATTTCTTTCTCTCCCAGGTTACAGCCTCAGTGCTGAACAGAAATCTACCACACTGTTTGCTTCTCATGGTATTCACGTTAACTCCTGATTCATCTGCCTTTACGACCAGCTCCCCACTCAAAGGGGATAAGAAACAGAAGACAGGACCGAACGTCATGGTGGTTTTTAGTAGAAAGTTACAAACTCTCTGTGACCCACAGGGGGTGCGGTAAATAAAGAATAAATAACACAGCCTACAAATAAGTGCCCTAAACAGCCACCCCGACCAGAACTCATAGCCTTGGACAGGTGGCCAGGATGCATATGAGCTGTAGGAAAGGGGAAGAGGGAGAGCCAGCTGGGGAAAAGTTTTCCCAGGCCACCTTTTAGACTTGCCGAGCCTCTGGCTGCTGCGTCTCTCCCACCAGTGAGAAAGGAAATGCCCACATTTGTCTCCATAGCTATGCTTCCCAATCACCAGCGCAGGCTAGAGAAACACCGCAGAATGTCCTCCCTCCATATCCAGCTGGCTGCAGGGAGTGGGGGCCGCCCGAGCCAGGAGGAAAGGGATGATGCCTTGTCTTCATGACAGCAGAAGGGTAGGTTGCTCGGCCGTGATTTACTGTGTGGTCTTAGACAAGCTGCTTTCCCTCTCTGGGCCCCCCTGAAGGGATCAGACTAGATCAGAGGTTCTGAACTTGAGGTCCTCAGATAAGCATTAGGGAGGGTCCACGAGTCCTCGGGTGTTGTGTGTTTGTATGAATAAGCATCTTTTCAGGCTGGGGTTTCTCAAAGGGGTCCTTGCTGCCAGCCCTGGGATAAGTCTCTATGGAACCCTCAAATACTACAATATCTATATGTCTATGTATCTGAGGCCACGAATAAAGCAAACCCCTTTGCAGCTGAGCACAAGATTCTAGGAACCTAGCAAAGTTCTCACAAGAGACCCTCAATCCTGACTCACCCCAAACAGGCCTCCTTGGCACTCATGATAAATTTCCAGACACAGTATATACCTTTCCTAGAAGCACGCCTGCATACACACTCCTATCACACAGTCACAGAACCTCAGCTAGAAGGGGCCCTGGACTCACCTGGACCATGCGCCTCATTGCACATACATGGAAACTGAGGCCCAGAAAGGGGAGGCAGAGCTAGGCCTGGAACCCAGGTCTCCTGGTCCAAGCCCAAGCCTCTTTCCAGAAGCTTCTGTTTCCCTCTCCCTGGTGCACCACAATGCACCATTTCAAATGTGATGGGGGAGGAGGAAGGGCAGCCTTTTGGATCTTAGCCACCCCTGAGGAAATAAGGCTAAGAGGCAGCAAGGAGATGTGTTCAAAGCACCCACATGTTAAAAACCCAGTCCCAGCTCCCTCAGCTGGGCTAGCATGCACGCTCTGCATGGCTGAACCAGTTGTTAAAACACTGAAATACTCCCGTACCAGATGGTGATGTTGCACTGAGGCCCCTAGGGCCCCCCTGATACTTTCCTAGTTCCCCCCAAACCTCCCCCACAATCCAGCAATTAAATGGTTAACACTTAGCACAATAGGGAACTCCTGCTGGGGCCCTGCAAGTGAATGCCAAAGTTCAGTATCTTAAATTTCACCCACAGCCAGATCTCATGGCTCCTTAACTGAACTAAATTTCTTCATGTCAGTCATTCCTACTTGAGGCTTTCCAGGGAGGAAACTAAGGCAACTTCCTCCTCAAGGTCACCCAGTGAGAAAGCGTAGGATTTTGAGGACCACGTCTTTAACACTAACCACCAAGCAGCCCACCCCTCCGCTTCACATGCTCTCTCTGACCAGGCACATGCCCCCGGGATTTCGGCGTCCCTACTTGGCTCCGGGACTGGAGAAAATGACTGAGTGGGCCCTGCTTACATTTCAGGCTTGCCAGTCTCTGGGGCTGATGTTTTATTCCTCCCACCTTCAAGAACAAGAACCCACAGAGAAATCCTTGGGGATGCAGAAGACTAAAGTGGCCCCTGAGATAATGAGAAGATGCTAAAAATAAGGACATTCATTTCCAAAAAGGTAGATGTAATCAAAGCAGAAAGCAAAGAGAAATCTCCTTTGGTTGGGTCACAGATTAACAGCAAAGGCGTTTTAAAATTAAATGTGAGTTTTTGGATTCGGTGATAAGAAACCTCGACTTCCCACTCACTAACAGGTTGATTCAGGCTTATCCCATCAGGATCTCAGATAAAGAAACTAGAGTGGGGTTTAGTCTGTCCTGGAGCATATCTGAAGTCAGAAACTGGGGTCCTTCCCCCAGATCAGAACAAACCCTGTTCCCTTCTTTGCCTACTCTCAGACGGGCTCAGGATGGAGTGCCCCAGGCTAGTGCCAGGATGCATCCCCCATACAATCACTTACAGGTTACACCACCTGTGAAAATAGAACATCGTCTGCTCAGCAGGCTGCTGGCTGCTCCCCTGTGGGCTGCCTGACCACTCATTCCAAGCAAAATGTGGTCCTTTCATGGCTCCCAGAGCTCCCATCTCAGGAAGCTTAGAACAGCCAAGCTTGCAAAACACACTACAACTGAATCACTCAGCCGTACCTGGAAGGTGGTACAGTCTGAGCCCTGCCCTATGCAAGCCTCACCTGGTGTGCCTAGGTGGCCCTCAGCAAGGGTTAACCTTTCAGCCTCAGGTGACCCTCTCCCATCCAGGGCCAAGGTGCCCACCCACAGAGCAGAGCACAGAGACACTCCATGCAGGCTGGCCAACCCATGAAGGGTTAATCCACTCAGAGAACTGCTGGCTACTTTCAACAGCTTCTGCTGCAAGGGAGAGGGTAAATTGGGCATAAGCCACAATTTTGATCGCATTGCCTAAAACAGGAACATATTTTACCCCCCTCCCTGGGCACTGAGCCAAAATCTCATTTAGCTTCGGGGTGCCGCTTAGGCGATCAAACACTGCGGAATGTGGGCAAATAAATGTGGTCATTCCTCAACACTCCTCCCCCCGGCCCCCCACCTGCCCTCTATCCCACCAGTTCATGTACAAACCTCATCCCAACTGGGATCCCAATACCCCTAGCCCATTTACACAATTGAGAAGAATAGCACTTACCTCCACACCAGAGGATTGCAGAGGGAATGGGTGAGCCAAATTCTTGCCAACTCTTCCCTTCCTTGCCGGGGTGGGAAGATACTAACTCCCGATGACTTGGTTTGAAAGCTCAGTGGAGGTGCCTGAAAAAAAATTGTTCATTTGATTCCCCTACTCTTCCCAAAATAAAATCAAAGCGCCAGCATGCACACACGCACGCTCACTCGTGCGCGCTCATGCACGCACACACATACACACACACACACACACACACACACACACACACACACTCAGCAACTACCCCTAAATCATGCAGGACCAAGATGAAAAGAAATACCACTGCCAGAAGAAGAGAAACTCAGACCAGTCAGTGGACAAGGCAAAGACAGTGGCTCCCTCAGACTGCCCTCCACAGGGATGATGGTTTTCCTTCGCTGGGAGTCCTCTCCCCCCACCCTCTCTTCCTCTTTCTTT
Organism: Taxidea taxus jeffersonii; assembly: GCA_003697995.1. Lineage (NCBI taxonomy): Eukaryota > Metazoa > Chordata > Mammalia > Carnivora > Mustelidae > Taxidea > Taxidea taxus. The sequence goes on from RCUC01154558.1 coordinate 31,145, forward strand.
CTCTTTCTCTCTGTCGTCTGTCTGCGTCGTCCGCGTAGGCAACTCCGCGCTGCTGGCTGTAGACTAATCAATTGCTTCCCCAGTGCCCGAATCAGTGGCAGCTGCCACCACTGCTGCAAAACCCCCTGTGAGCAAGGGAGGGGGCAGCAGCTTCCCGGTGCAGGGGGAGCCAAGCCGGCCTCCCACCTGTGATTTATGTGCGGGGTGCCTGGAGAAAGAGAGGTGGGTGGCCAGGAGGAGAGGTTGGGCGCACCAGAGATCCCCGCCGGTCGAACCGGCGATGGGGAGATTGGCGATCAGCACCGCGGACAGCGCTAAACTGCAGCGGTGGCGGCGGAGGGATGGGCGGGAAGCGAACCTTCAGGCAGCGAAGTTAAGTTATTGGATGGTTGGAGCAGAGAAGGGGGAGTAGTGGGGGGACGGGACTTCTCGACATCATACAGTGAAGTCAGTGACAGCCTACCTACCACACACTTGTTCTAATATTGTCGCTCACTCTCAGAGCCAGGAGCTGTAAGTTCACAGCCCCTTTCCCACACGCGCCCCCATACCTTCATTCATTGTTCCTCTCTGCTGGGAAGAGTCTAACCCCAGTGTGGGAGCCTCCAAATGGCTTTTCCCCCAAAAACTCAGCCCAGCTGATTTGGCCTCACCCGTATTGCTTCAGATTTCTGACCTGTATCTTGAGTGCCTCAGAATGCAGAGCATGAAAGGCTTACCAAACGAAAATTTCTAAGGGGCTTATTTGAATAAGCATCTGACAGATTTCTGGGAACCGGTTCTGGCCCCCATACAACCTTGGAAAAATCACTTAATGTCTCCGAGTCCCAACTGTAAAATGAGGATATGACTATCCAATTTTCCTAAACAGAAAAAGCAACAATAAGAGCACCAAAGCTGTGGGCTGCTAGGATACCACAACATCCTACAATTCGAATGTTTTGACAGAGGGAGAAAGTAATTGACAACTAACCCAGGATGGTATGCACCAAGCCTCACCTTTCAGCATGTGGTGTGAGAGGGATCAAGTTGGGAGATTATAGGAGGTCTAAATCAGACAACTGAGCTTAGCCAAAGACCCATCCCCAAAAGATCTGAAGTGAAATCACTGTATGAACAAGAAAACAAAACCACTGAAAGGAGAAATATACAAAGAGAAATGGACTCCCATTGACATCCCATAGGGTTCCAGATCTCAAGGGTCCTATTCTTGCTTACTATGGGAAAAGGAATGGAAATTTCAAGCAGACCAAGATCTGAAAAGTGAAGGAGAACTCTCTCTACTGGGGATGCTTTTCTAAAGTGCCCCACTCACATGGCCCAGGGTGAGCTACTACATTCGTCACTTAATTCTCCCCTTGAAAGATAGGACTTAAAATGTCAGAGTCTAAGCGATCATTTAGAGGTTCACTTTATAGATGCTCATGATCATCGTGATCATGATGATGGTCATGATGGCAATGATTATGGTGGTGGCAGTGGTGATGGCAGCTATCATTTATTGGGAAATGACTATGCACCACCCATTCTCCTACAAACTTTACACGTATCAGCTCCTTCAATCTTTGCCATGACCCTTTGACGAGACTATTATTACTTCCATTTTACAGATGAGAAAACTGAGCCTCAAGAAATTAAGTCCCTTGCATAAGGTTACACAGCAAGTGACAGACATAGAATTCAAACCCAGGGTTGTATGATTCCGAAGCCCATGCTTCAGAATGTCTCACTCTGAGAGTCAAGTTCAAATATGTTCTATAGTATTTTTTTTGGCAGATCTCTTTGAATTGTTTCTGGGAAGACCCTACAACAGAAGTTCAATTCTCTCACTTTACACATGAAGAAAGTGAGGACCAGAGAGGGGCAGTGACTTGCTCATACCCAAAGAGCTAGGAGGTAGCAGAGTTGAGTCTGGAACTTAGGCCTTTCAGGTGCCAGAACCTATGTTCCAACTCCTAGGACAGTGCCTGGCACATAGTAGGCCCTCAATAAACATCTAAGGAGTGATTTAAGAAGACAGAAATTAAAGTTACACAGGATACTGATTGTAGAATCAGGACCCAATATTTCCCAGGTCTTTTGGCTCCTAGTCCCAAGGAACATCTACCCCACCTCACAGCTTCCAGGATTAGACAATTAGACACATGTTTGGAAGGGTATCTCTAATTCAGATCTCCCTTAGGGAACCAAAATAGCTACCACTGCTAAATGCCTAGACACCTACTGTGCACTATGCAAGGCACTTAACACTATCTTTGGTTTACACAAGTGCATGAGGTGCATGCTATTTGTTGTCCCATTTTCAGATGAGAAGACTGAGGTTCGAGCATACGAAATGAAACTCCAAAGTTCACAGCAGGGATGCAATCCCAGATCTGTCTGATTCCAAGGTCTGTGTTTTTGCCACCTTGTTAGTCTTCTTCCTCAAACTAGGCCCCCTAGAGGCCCCTGGTAGAGTGAAAAGGAGGCCTGAGTTGCCCCCCACACACATCCTGGTTTCAAACAGAGCAGCTGTGCTTTTAAGTCTTTTGCATACTTGGCATCTGCCCAAACCTTCATTGAAACAGGACTTTGCAACAAAATCGAAAAACGATAATATGGTTGAAACCACAGCTTCCCCAATGACCACACCATCTAGGAATTAGCCCCACCTTCTGGGGGATTTTGCCCCACCCTCTGTACCACCCTTGTCACCATCTCTAAACCCTGGTTCTGTCCTGCAAGTTTCTGGAGAGCTCTTAGTTCAAAACACTGGCTGCCGCTGTAAGCTCCAACACCAGGGAGATATCCCCAAACCAGACACCTCAAGCCTCAGCCCAGTCAGGCTCTGATCCTCTCAAGGATGGAGCAAGGCCATGGGATTTCTCAGGGCCCCAGATTCAGCAAGCTGCCCCATCCTGTCCTCGCTCTGCTGAGGCCAGAGGCAGTCCTCTAAGTCTCTCCATCACCCCCCAGGGAGGATGGGCAATGCTGGTGATGGTTATAACTACAACCGCAAAAGCCACCCACTATGTCCTGGATGACTCCTGTGCACGCTATTATTTCATCCTCACAACAATCCTATGTGTTCAGGTGGAAATAGTTTTGTTGCCATTTTATAAATGAGAACACTGATACTCAAATGCCTAAAGCATACTAGCCTGAGGCCACTTCATTCATAAGTGGCGGAACTAGGATTTGAACTGAGGCCTTCTGAGTCTGTAACTATTATGCTATATGGCATCCCTAATTATAATTGTCGCTCCCATTTATTTTTGGTGTTTATTATTCACCCAGTGACATGCTTTATCACTCCAATGCTACTCCTGACTTAACTTAGCACAATGAAGATTTACCCATCTTAAAGATGAGGACATTAGGCACAGAGAGGTCAGGTGACTTGCCCAAGGTAACACAGCTACAAAGAGGGGGAAGCTCAGGGTGTGAATCTAAACAGTTTCAGGCCCCAGGGTGATGTGCTATCTCTCAGGGAGATGGCACAGAGGTAGCGCAGAAAGAATGCTCCCATTTCACTTGGCAAACAGGGCAGAATAATGGCCCCCAAAGCTGTCCACATCCTAATTCTAAGAGATGGGTGCTATGTTGCCTTGTACAGCAAACAGGACATTATAGATATGATGAAGTTAAGGATCTTGAGACTGGAGAGATTATCCTGGGTTATCTGGGTGGGTGCAATGTAATCACAAGAATCTTCCCAAGGGGAAAAGGGAGGAGGAGGGTAAGGGGGGTGGTGAAGTTGGAGTGTAGGACTCAGAGACAGAAAGATGAAGACAGTACCGGGCTGGCCCTGACGAAGGAGGAAGGGGCTGCTAGCCAAGGAATGAGGGCAGCCTCTCCAAGCTGGGAAAGCCAAGGAAACAGGTCTTTCCCTAGAGCCTCCAAAAGGAGCATCGCCCGGCCAACACTTTGATTTTAGGACCTCCAGAGCTATAAGATAATAAATCCGTGTTGTGTTAAGCCACTCACTTTGCTGTTCAGTGTTAAAGTAGCCACAGGAAACCAATAAGGCACGTTTGCCGGCGAACCCATAATGAGAAGCCTAGGGCAAATCTGCCTTAGCAATCTTGACTGAGCTCCCTCTGGGCCAGAGGACCAGGTACTTCCATCATATCACAGTTGTTCTAAACCACAGTGTGTATGTGTATGTGTATGTGTGCACACACACACATGCCCCTGTATGCGTGCACACACAGACAGGGGCCCTACAACAGAAAGGACTCAAGCTCAAAGCTCTAGCTGGACCACCAGGCTCTGGGGCTGGATGGCACTGCTGGGGCACAGGATGCTTCCTCCATCCCGTCTTCTCTTTGACAGCCTCCAGGGAAATGCTATCAACAGAACACAAAAGGGAAGACATGTCACAGGGCAGCTTTCCAGGAGCACAACTCGTCACTGGGGATCAGTCAAAGACAAAACAAGTAAATGGAGCAGAGAAACAGGAGAGTAAGAAAGAATTGCTGGGTTCCTGAGACCGGCCTAAGTACCCCAACAGATCCCTTCCCACTGAGAGGCATTTGGGGGGCTCAGTCAGTGAAGTGTCTACCTTTGGCTCTAGTCAAGATCTTGGGGTCCTGGGATCAAGCCCTACATGGGGCTCCCTGCTCAACAAGGAATCTGCTGCTCCCTCTCCCTCTTCCCCACCGCCCCCTCCCCGCTTGAGCGCTCTCTCTCAAATAAATAAATAAAATCTTAAAAAAAAAAATCCCTTCCCACTGAGAAAGAGGCAAGTCTTGGAGAAGTCTGTCAGTCCCCTTAGGAGAAAATAGGGTAATTACAGAGAAGACACTGCGGGACTTGGCGAGACAAGTTTTTAATGACAACTCAACAAAGCATTATTTATTAATCAGTCAGTTCAGTGTTACCAGGCAAGGCATTGTCAGAGCAAAGAAGCCTGGGCTCAACTTCCAGTGCTCTGGGCTTGATTCCTGGCTCTCCCATTCACTAGCTGTGTGACCTTGGGCATGTCATCTGCATGCCCTGTGCCTTCAGTTTCCTTGACTCTAACATGGAACTATGATAACTTCCCCACCTACCTACCTGTGTGGCCAGGACGTTTCATTGAGCTAACAGATGTGAACAAGTGTCCTTTTCCTCCTCGCAGAGTCTAGGTAAGTGTCCAGCCCAAAACGACCAGAGCTGCCAGGGAAAGGGCACTGGCAGAGGCAGAGTGATGGAATGGTCAAAGGCCAAGTTTTAGGATCAAGCTAAACCTGGTTCCAGTCTGGCTCTACTCCATACACACTGTGGTGCGGACTAAGTTGCTAAACCTCTCTGTGCCTCAGTGTTCCCATTTGCAAAGTGGGGGATAATAGCCATACCTCGTCACATGGTTGTCATTAGGATCACATGAGCAAAAACATATAAAAGCATTTAGAACAGTGCCTGGGATATAGGAAGCCCTATCCGTGTCATCTTTATTTATTACTTTCACTATTGTGATAATGATTGTTATTGATAAGATGTGTTTTCCACTGGGCGATAATGGTGGACTGAAATACAAAAGATGACGTGAGGGGGTCTGTGGAGACGTATTTTTTTAAGGTCTGAATGTTGCATATTTATATTAAAATGCATCAGAAAAATATTGTATTTCCACTTCCAGTAGCGACAAAATGTTTGCTTGTATACAAATGTGCTTAAATTGATAGAATGTAGGGCAAAAATAAGTCTGCTTTCCTCTTATTTCTGGCACCTCAATGGGATTATCTACCCCAAAGTCAACCCTCTGGGTGTGCTGGGTTCACCTAACTCCCCTCCCCGGAGTAACTGTATCTCTCAGTTATTCCAGTAAATCCAGAAGCAAAGTCTTATGCCCAGAAAATGAAGAATGCAGGATCTTCCCTCTCCCAGGCTCCTTTCAGAATCTGCTCCTGGTCTATAAAGAATAGATAACTAGCAGTGATTGAAGAGTGACATTTGTGTGTCCCTCATCTGAGCTCCTACAATACAGCTAACCCTCTCCCAGGGTCTGGCCCCCATGACCAGCTCTCCCTTCGCATCGAATATTCCAAGAACACAGCTCAGTCTTGTGCATCTCTGAATTCTCAGGGCCCAGAACAAACTTGACATCTGGCCAATGTTGAATAAGTGAATTATTCTTAGAACGTTTGATGCCTGTATCTTTTATCTTACTGTAATGTCAAACAGGGGGAGTCTGACCACCTGAAATTGCATGGTTACTTATAAATGGCATATGTCAGTGGTTCATGGTTTCCTCCAAGGAGCCCCCACAGCTTCAGAATGAACAATTTTAGGAAGACCTGGGCCAGGTCATTATCCCAGATGATCAACGCCAGAGTTGGCAGCCATAGGGAAAGGGCTGAGCAAGCTGGGGGAAGCCAGGAAACCCTCCTGAGGAGTAAGATTTGAGCTGGTTGGATTTGAGTAAGTGGGAAAAAAGTGTAGACTAAGGAAGAGCTGCTTCAGAAAACAGCTCTGCAGACAGAACCCCCATCAAGGCATCAGGGATGGAGGGAACGGACATTTCCAAAAGTAGCTTTAAGTTGTGATGGGAAAGGAATGAATCCAGGATAAAGGAATGGCAGGCATTAACTGGAGGAGGGGAAGTAAGGAGAGGCAGAGGTATTTCCTATCCCCTCATTCAAAGTGCTCTTCCAAAAAGACCCTCTGGCTTTTCTCTGAAATGAACAAACCAGATTCCTCGATCCTTCCAGGCCTCTGTCAACAAGTCCTAGTCATTAGCTAGTGTTGGGGAGGGAGCAGAGGGAGAGCTGGCTCCTCATTTAATGGCCTAGCTACTTGCCAAGCTCACCAAGCTTGTAGCAGAATAGTTGAAAGGGAGTTAGCTTTAGTCTCACCTCATCTATCCATTGTGACCTTGGGAAAGTCACTTCACCTCTCTGAGCCTTAGCATCCTTGTCTGTAAAATGGGATAAGAATAACACCTACATCATTAGTTTATAGGACCATTTGAAGAGACAAAATACACGAAGGGCTTGGTATAGTTGGTAAAGTACTGGCACACAGCACTTAATAGATGAGTTGATGTTGTTACTATTACTATTATGATTATTGTCATTACCCTCTGCCAGATGCTGGGGATACTGTGACATAAGAAAGACTCCACCCCTTCAAGCTTCAGGCCAGTAGGAGAGTTAAAAAAGAGACCTCCAGGGACGCCTGGGTGGCTCAGTTGGTTAAGCGGCTGCCTTCGGCTCAGGTTATGATCCCAGCGTCCTGGGATCGAGTCCCACATCGGGCTCCTTGCTCGGCAGGGAGCCTGCTTCTCCCTCTGCCTCTGCCTGCCTCTCTGTCTGCCTGTGCTCTCTCTCTCTCTCTAACTAATAAATAAATAAAATCTTAAAAAAAAAAAGAGAGAGACCTCCAAATGCCAAAACAAAGAGGCAACTGCTAGGAAAGAGCCATGGACAGCGGCGTACTGGAGGGAAGACATGTGTTTCTGTGATGCATGGCAGCGGAGAGAGGAACAAGGTTATCTGTGCAGGAGACCTGGGAAGTAGGTGGGTGGCGGGAGGCAGGGGGCACGTCCCGAGCGTTTCCCCCTCCTTACCCCAGTCCTAACTCCAACATCTGGGGAACATCTTTCCTCCAAGGAGATTTCTCCACAATGTACTTAAGTAATCTTTAATGTGACCCCACAGATATCCAGCAGGCTTCGAAAAGGAGAGGCTAGCTCTGCCCACAAATCCCACTGGGCTAAGCAGGCGAGGCAGGGCAGAGTGGCGCAGAGATGGAGGGGACCAGCGTGCAGAGAAGCAGAGTAGCAGTCAGGTTAGCCGGCAGCAGGGAGTGAATTGTCACAGCCTTCCTGGGGACGGGGGTTGATCTACTGCTACGTGTCCAGACTGTAACAATTATACACACTTACCATCTGACCCATTAGCCTCTCTTCCAGAATTGAATCTAAGGACATAATTAGATGTATACACAGATATGAGCATCACAGCATTCCTTATAATAATGACAGACTGGAGAAATGACCTGCCAGTCCAGCAATGGGAGGGTCATTTGAATAAACTGTGGTACAGTCCATACCAGTGGCCAGGAAGCAGCCGCACACTGGGAGAGTCTTGATGGAACTTTGAAGAGATGTAACCTCTGTACTTAAAAAACAACAACAGAAAAAAACTACAAGATCGTAGATATAGTTTGATCCCATTAATACATATGTTCCTTGGGGCGCCTGGGTGGCTCCATGGGTTAAAGCCTCTGCCTTCGGCTCGGGTCATGATCTCAGGGTCCTGGGATCAAGCCCCACGTCGGGCTCTCTGCTCTTCGGCGAGCCTGCTTCCTCCTCTCTCTCTCTGCCTGCCTCTCTGCCTACTTGTGATCTCTGTCTGTCAAACAAATAAATAAAATCTTTTAAAAAAATAAAATAAAATAAAATAAATAGGGTCCTTGAGAAGACAGAAATGCAGGGAAGGTCCTTCTACATGCACACTCTATCTCTCCTTCAATGTCCTGGCCAGTCATTCATTTATTCAGTCAACAAATGTTAAGCTGAGGTCAGACTTACATGCCAGATGCTAAGGATACAGAAGGACGCAAAAGTGACACCCTCCCTTCTCTTGCAAAGCTTCGAGATTCAAAAATCACCTCCTTCAGGGAGACCTCTCTGATTACACCAGTCCAGACTGAGGTTCCTCTTTTCTGGTCCCCAGTAGTCCCCCCAGAATTTATGAAGGATGATAAGAGCAATTTCCCAAGACCTTAGTTAACTTCCTTACGTTTAGGATATCACATCTCCGGAGAGTAAATCCTAGGATTGATCTCCATGTCCCAGATGAGAAGACTGAGGCTCAGACCAAATAAGATATTTGTGGTGATTCATACATCACCACAAAACGAAGCAGGGACTCAGTCTAGCCTGTCCTATGTCAGACCCCCCGCCCTCAAGCACTACGTTTGTGTCAAACAAACACTTAAGGACTTGCCTGGGCCCAGCACAGGGCACCTGTCTGCACTCCCAAGAGCCTTTTCTGACTCCTCCCGCTGCGGTTGGACCCTCCTCTTCTCTGCCCCTGTGCACATAATTCAACCACCATAACAGCCTGCCTCCTTCTACTATGATCCCCAGCGTGGGGGGAAGGAGACCTCTGGCCACCCTAAATTGCAGGTTTAGTTATCATAAATGGTTCATGTCAGTAGTGAATGGGATTCTCTAAGGAGCCCCATGACTTCCAGATGCTTCTGTCCATGAACAAGGTTAGAAGGATCTAGATAAGACCGTCATCCCAGAAGATGAGTGGCAGACCTGCTGGGTATATCCAGATATCAGTTCCTTGGGAAAGGGGACCACACGTGTCTCTTATGTCCTTAACACAGGGTCTGGCACAGGATAAATACCAAATAAATAGTTCATGAATGAACTATTGAAAAAATGAATGAAAAGGAGCATCATTTTTGCCAGCCATTTATTTCCTGGATCAAAGGTTTTCTTCCTCTGGGCCAGATGCCTACAGTTCACAGAGCCTTGTACCATCATCACCACACCCAGGAAACTGCAAAGAAATGGAACAGAAAGAAATTCAGGACACCCACTAACCCACAGCCCCTCCCATGGCCCCAACCACATGGAAGGGGAGGCTTGGAGAAAAGATGAGGACTGATCGATGCAGGGGAGGTCAGCTGCATATCCCCTGCCCCAGCTGCTGCTCCTAAAGGTGCAGCCTCATGGAACATTCCTGCTCGCTCAGACAGCAAAGCCAGGAAGCTCACACCAGCCCTTTCTAGAACAGGAAGCAAAGAGAGAAAAAGCCCCAGGGGACATGAGCCAGGCTGCATTTGAAAATGCCTACTGGTTTTTCAGGGAAACCAGGTAAGTTCCAGAGTGTACTTTTCACAAGCATTTTTATGTCATCCTCAAGTTAGCCTTGAGGGGCATCAAAACAATATCACTTCTCCTCATGGACCAATCCTGATATTCCCATAATTCGTTGCAGAGAAAGGGAAGAGGTTCTGAGCCTCTCCATCCTCATCTGTAAAGTGGGAGTAAGGGGGTTTACATTCTTAGATGTTTGTAAGAATCAAAGGGGACTGAAACACATGAAAGGACCCAGCACAGAGCTCAGTGAATGAAAACTGTTCAGCAAATGTGCTTGGTCTGAAGGCAACAAAAATCACCATTAAAACGCCAGTGCTTTCTGGAAGAAATACCCCTTTCCAGTCTAGCAAGATTACGTCTGTCACTCCAGCCTCTCAAAAGAATGGATGCAGGACAGGTAAGTTTTGAAGGAAGAAGGGGAAAACTAGGGATCGTGAGGTGTTTTGTCAGATGTCAGGCCAAGGTGGGCCCCGAGAAGAGAGATATTATGAGGGTGTTGGACACACAGAAGGGAGAAAAGTGGATACAGACAAGGAATAAAAGAAGTAAGATGTACTAAAGGAAGGTTCTGCTAATTTCCCTGATGACCTCAGAGCACAATGGGGAAGCTGAGGTGCGGCATTAGGAGCCCTGGGTCATCTTCAGCACATATCTGGCTGCAAGAAACAGAAACTCCCTCAGAAATGGATCTCATGGAGTCCAAGGTCCAGCCTCCTTGCCTCCATCATCTCTGGCCTGGATGACAGCAGTTGTCTGCCTCCAATGCATCCGCAGCACGTGGTCAGTGGCATAGCCTCAAAGTCAAACCAGGACATGCCATTCCTTTTCTTGAAACCCCCTCTGGTACCTCCCCACTGCACTTAAGAAAAAAAAAAGATTTTACCTGCCCCCCCCTTCCCACCTCATACCTCTTTTCTATGCATCTCTTGTTATATTCCAGCCTCAGGCCTTTGCTCTGTTTATCAAGCACCTAAATTTATTCTCACCTCAGGACCTTTGCACCAGCCGTTCCTTCTGTCTAGCCTTACTTCTTCCTGTTCTTTGTATAGTGGGTTTCTTTGTTGTCATTCATGTCCTAGCTTAGGTCACCTCCTCAGAGAGGTCTTCTCTGATCACCTCCCTCTCATTGCCCGTTTTAGTTTTCTGCATAACACTTATCACCACCCGATGGCTTATTATTAAGTCACATAGATTATCCAGATAGA